>VJOZ01004720.1:2421-22347 GCA_009801055.1 Stichopus horrens | reverse complement strand
ACTAGACATTATTTACAATGATGAGTGGATTCTTCTGAAAAACAAGTTTATTGGCACTCTGAACACTTTCTCCCCCTTTCGTATGATAGTACCTACGTATTGAATTACTACTCAAAGTATATGACTGATGTAGTATTACGTTTGCATTCAGGAAGTCTCTTAAGTAAGTTGACGCCTTGTCGCTTATCCATCTGAAAAGAAGTATAAAGATAGATGATTATTGATAAGAATATTTTCAAGTGGGAAGATAAGTACTGTCACGATTACAAAACTGTCTGGAAATAAAAATTAACGAGTCATAACAAGTCTTTGTCACAATGGAATTGAAGGAAAAATATGAGAATGAGTCTGTCGATCTTATACAACGATTAATACTCTTGCAGTAAGACTTACCCCCACTCGTTATACAGTTTTACGGATACATGACCAGCATTAAATTCGCAATGAAAAGTTGTTACTTTAGGACGTCCATGAGAATCTTTGGCTTAGTTGTAAACAAAGAAATAAAGAAAAATAACTTCGTTACTATAGTTATCAAGTTATGCATTGTATGTTGCTGGTATTTTTAAAGAAATAAGATAACGCACATGTACTTTGTATTTGCACATGTATTTACAGCAAGCGGTTAACTACGTTTTGTTTTTAGTTTTTATTTTCATTTTACACCTCATTACATTCACACCTCTAACAGTGAATACCTCCTTAACTCGTAATTAAAACTTCATTATCAGGCGTGCTTATCTGCCTGTGTCTTTATCCGATGAAAGGGATGTTTATTTACAAATGGCTTATATTGTCAAGTATTGACTGAAAAAAGCGTATAAGCGGCAAGCACTGTCAGAACAATAATTATATATCTTCTGATATCCAAAGTAATAAACCAGATCAATCTTGACATGAGATATGTTGCATAATTTACAGTTCAATTGTTTATTTAAATATTTTGATATGGTTTATACGTATGGGCTCGAAGCAACCGCCTGTATTTCCTATCATCCCGTCAATGGAACTTTCATAAAGCTTTAGGATCATTTCTTTTAGAGAGTTTTCTTTCTGAGTCGGTGAGTCTTCTCCTAAGGTTAATATATCCTTGGCTATCACCTCAGTCGAAACTACTTCAAAAGATTCTCCACTGCAAATTTACCATTGTATCCTGCTTTAGACTGATACAGCATTTCAAGTATATCGCACGGTATACCGCTGTAATCACGGATACATACTGTCAACTAGAAGAAAAAAAAACGAATGACCGAAACATTGGAATCTCATACAGGCGTTGTATACTCACTAATCCATATCAGAATCCCGGTATCCATGTAACGGAGATAAGCGTCAAACGGACCGGAGCTACCGTAGCTGGCGCATAAAGTTTTATAGACATTTTATATACATATATAAAGCAAAAATGGTAGAAGAGTGGAAAAAGTAATTAGATAATGAATTAAGTAATTCGATATTGAAGTAATTCACAATACCAAGTACAAAAACCTGACTTAACAAAATAATCACACCAATGCAAAAAAAAAGTATGAATAGAACATGGTGAAGCATATCTTCAAATTGTCAAACCACATGCATATGTCCGTTCTTTAACTTTCAAAAAGGAAGGACACTCTCACAAAAAAAGGTGGATATAGTGGTACCGGATAACAGCATGTACCTAAACATCGGTTAAGCGAACCTGCACAGTCTGATGATTCAGATTTAATATACATGCACACATATAGTTCAGGAAATGGGGTATCACACCAAAGACAAAACACATATCATAAACAGTACACGGTGTAACATATCATTAAATTTTCAAACCATAAACATACGTACGTTCATTAACTTTCAAGAAGGAAGGACAAACTCACAAAAGGTAGCTGTAGCGGTATTGGCCACCAACATGTACGTAAACATCAGTTAAGTAAACCAGCACAGCCTGATAGTCATTTAGACTTCGTAAGAGACAGGAACCAATGGTAAACGATTGAATTCTCATGCTGAACCAAGGAAACGAAAAACCTTTTTTAAAATATGGCGAGCCAGCATTAATGACTTTGATTGTCTCCTATATGAATAACTTATTTAACAGCAACATGGTAGCACTACTAGTAAAATCGTCTGAAAACTGCTTAAAACGATAGTACTAATCTTGAGCGAACTCACATGCAGGAACTGATAATAATGAGAGGATGTGCTAAGCGAAACGTATCACACAATTTTTGAAGTGCAAACGTGTACAATTAATTTCAAGATTTCGAGGATATGCAATCGATGTAAACATGATCGCAATACTCTTAAACCCTTAGCTTACTTCCAGACTGTGTAGCTAAGGAATCCTGACGATCCGGACTGACTAGGAATGGAACGACCAATGGCCATGTCCTGCATCTTCTCAACAGCAACATCTTGTACTGTAGCAGGATAGTTATAGAAGTGTAAAAACACATAACTTTACAAAGAAGGCAGAAGGTTGTTTTGCTCTGGCTAGTCTTGGAATAATTTTTCAGTTTAAGCCAAATATCTTCTTTCGTTATCTCTTGCTAGGACTTCTGAATTTCCAGAGTCCTAATTTTGCCTCACTCTTAAATCCCATTGAACTCTGTTGCAGTGGATAAAATCATTAATGTGAGGGCAGCACGCCAAACTCAATATGAACACTTTTTACAACGTTCAAATATAAAATACTTTATGAACAGTTATGAACAGTTTATGAACTGCCATTAGATGAGGCAAAGGACTAAAAAAGAATGAAGTAGCCAACCCTGAGACTCTGCAATCAGGGAGTTACACTACCGGGTTATATCACTTACTTTATGTCACTTACGTTCCTCTCGTGTTTAACGTAAGAGATATAGTAAACGCACAATCTTTGTTCGTTAAATCTGAATCTAGATGTGGTCAAGAGGTGTGTCAGGACCTTCTCCTAAATTATTTCAGTCATATCTGCACTGCACTTGAAACCAAAAGTCAAGATGCATGTGGAGAAATATTTGTGCGAAATTAATGAAAGTATTTGACGGTTGCTAACGTTGGTTACTAACGTTAGTGATTAGCGGTTGCTAACGTGGCAGCCTAAAGGTAATGGTTAATTGAATAAAATGTACACTTGTTATCTCAAAACAACAAAACATATAGGCAGACGGGCACGGAATTTATTTACATATAGTTCTCTTCTGGTTACATGTTGTATCGACAATCGTGATCAATAACGTATGTCAGTGGGCCATAGTAGGCCCAATGGATGGCTTAACCATATCCAATGTTATTTCAATTTCTAAGTCCGCACTGCTACGGAAGAGAATGCACACTGTTTTCTGTGCCTTTGAGTCTAATAGTTTACCATCTTAGTCATTATATTAGAAGAGAAAAACTTCAAAGTAATGGAAAGTGCAAGTGCAAAATAATTTATTTTTGTTTCATTGAACTTTATTTCTGACTCTCTCAAAAATTTCATTAAAACAAAAATTATACAATTAAAAAGAGTAAAAGACGAGGATAAGAAGAGACTGGTTTGTGACTACTGAAAGCTTAAAGCTTGAATAGACTTGTAAGTGTATTCCTCTTTAAAATATTAATACAGACAAAATAATACATGAATTACACAAGGCAGAAGAGGTATGTAGAATTTATGGGCGATTGTACTCACAGAACTGGAACCCAGATAAAGTGATTCTTGTAGCCATGCCCGGACGACGAGGTGTGTGTGCTTTACCTTCCACTACCATAAGCACCAAAGAGACACATATCATCAAACAGAATTTAACATCCATCTTTGATTTATTTTATTATCAGAAGCAAAGTCTGACTGTCCTTGCTTCTTCTCTCATGTACAATTGATCAGATGTAGATATGCTGGTATATTTTTATAGGTGTTAGCAGAAGACTGATTTGCAAGTTGACAGCAAATTGTTTTGCTAAGGTTTAGCATGTCGCACTTCCTCATTCCCTATGAAAGTGATCCTTAAAACCAAAATTGTTTGTACAGACAAAGAATCAACACATCTTTGTTAACTCATTGCGCTATTTAAAGCACTTCAATATTCAGTTTACTCTTAGCAACATGCATACCCATATGATAGTTTTCGAAAATAAACTAAATCGATGCGCAGCGGAATTTTGTTCACCTTGAAAGTGTCCGACATAACAGCGACTTCCCTTACTGAATTCTCATTAGTTTAAAATCCAACCATACATTCAAAACACAAGGCTTACGAACAAAACACATTGTTTGTTAACATGCTCCTATTTTATCCTATTCCTAGAAAGCAAGACTAGTTAGGTGGGAAGGTTTGTTGATCCAGATCACATGGATCCCTCCACACTCAAATCAATCAAAGGAAAAATGTACATGGTTCCTTTCAATGATCGCGTCAACTCAAGCATAGTGTTTGTGTTCCTTTGTATTGTAGTACTTTCCGAGTACCTGAACAAAAGAATTTCAGGTCCTCGGAGGGAATTGAATTCTCAAGTCCTCAGAAAAAACAACAATAGGGAGCGTATTGTTAAGTTAGGATTCAGAAAGAAACAACAAAGGAAAAGTCCTCTCTTTGTATGTAACGCAAAGTATCTGTATGTGCGCGCACGTATGTGTGTGCGATCTATGGAAGAGATATAGAAAGTTGGGGATACAGAAAGTGGGGGTGGTACCTGGATAAATGTGCTGCCTTCTAGAGGATGTAGGTGCGTGTAATTTGAAATAAAAAATCTTTGAAAGAGAGAAGGATATGTACTACAGTGCTACTCTAAATTTCTCCAAATTACAAATTACTAGGAAATATATGAAAAAGTCATTACCTCTATCGCCAATTAGCTTTCACGGGATGATAAATAACTGATATCATGTCGAGCATCTCCAAAAATGCTTCAAACAAAATAGTCGTTTATTTGTTGACGAAATAACATATAAAAAGTGAAGCAATCACCCAGCAACCTTGACTCCAAGAATCAAATAATTTCATGGCAAACATTTTCCCACTTCGTATCGAGTTTACAATTTTAATCACATCGCTGCGAACCATTTCATATTTACCGAAATCGAATTATTTGACGAAAACCTATCAGTAAACATGTCAAGTAAGTACAGTTATTTACAAGCGCTCCAAGTTGATAGGAAAACACACCAAACGATTTAAGCACACCAAAAGATTGAATAAAATCAATAGATGAAAGTTTGACTCGAACCACATTAAAACAAACCAAATCGCTACTGAGTTGGTCTTTTATTTTATTAGATAGCTAACACATTTTCATTGAACAAATGAAAAAAATTGTCCTTCGTAATATTTACAACTGAACTTTTACGATATTTGAAAAACGTCAACTGGAGAATTCTATTAAGACTGATTTTTTTTGCGCAGACTTTCAGATGACATAAAGTTATACCCAAATCAAACACTTTTAATCAATTTATTTCTCTTGTAATTTAAGTGATATAGTTACAATTATTTCAATATATTATTGATAGTTTGCTATACTCTTTCAGTTTTCAGATATTAACGATATCCTATTCTCTTCAATGCTATATTCCAAGTGGAGTGAAGACGAATTTGACTGCTTTTGCTACTACAGCTGGTTTACCATGAAAGCTTGGTTACAGCCTGTTATCTAATTCGGTGTTATCAATAATGGTACTCTTAAATTTGAAATAAGCACAAACGAGTGTTAATTTCGACCGTACTTAAGGTGTGTAACTATCCTGAAAATAACAAACAACAAATAATGCTCGTTTGTAGCTTTCTGTAACGATATCAAACTAAAAGAGAGATTCCACAATGTCTTCAAATATTTCTTCAATAGGATTGTAAACCCGAAAGTCTGTGCCAAGTTTTAAATATCCCTGCGGTGAAAAGTAGACGAAAGAGATTTGTCAAATAGAAATAAAATCGTTTGTGTTGAATAGATTTGAGTTCAGATAGTAAACTTAGAAGATGTTTTAAGCATTGTCCTGATCATTTGTTATTTTGTGGAGTATATCAACTTGAAGGGGTCCATTTTAGCTTGGTTGCGAAATTTAAATTTGCAAACGTGTCCGTCCCTCTGTTCATAATATTACGTATTTTAGTCCACTCAGAATGCTAATTACAGCACGGCATATGGACTTTCCGATTAATCGTTAAATGTACAAAACCGTGAGCAGTAATACATTTCTCGGGGCGATGTCCACACCAGGGTGAGGAGAGCTTTTGCATCTTTCGGTGCTCTGAAAGTTGTTGCCTATGTTAAGGTCAAAGATCTACGATATAGACTTACTTTGTAATGGCGTACCAACACCTTGCATGTCCTATGTATAATGCAGCAAACTTCCATGAGCAGTGTAGCCTAACGATCATAGGAATATTGAGAGGAACGTTTTGCACTCAGAAACAAATTCCTCTGTTGTGCGTTCAGTGTATTTTTAATACCAAAATACTTTCATACAAAATCTCATTCAAAAATTGTAAACGTACTCTCTTTACAACATCCTCACGTTTATGCAATTTATTTTGCTCTGTTCATTTTCCTGATGGTATGATTTGTAGTCCTTACAAAATTGTTTATAAAAAGAAAGCATTTAATGCAGACATAAAGACAGAAATGTCAATGAATTTTAACGTTGATCTGGCTGACATACCGTGCCAAGAGTGATTTTAGTAGCTGTGGCGTGGTAATCCTGAAATGTTGGAAGAGGTTTACCAACGTTGCCCATTTCTGGAAACACAAGAATGACACAAGAACTACATGGTTCACGAAGAAGGTTAATTAGAATTATTGTTTGTTGCACAAAGGGGATATTGCGTGTATTTATCAGTGCATGTGGTCAACCAAAGATCAGTTGGAACAATGTTGTTAGTTAATTAGATTAGCATGATAACTTTGTAATGCATTAACGTGTGTTAGCTATTTTATCTGTTAAACTGTTCCCCCGAATAGTCTCATTATTGGCAGAGATATATCTTCCTAATTCTCGAAATAGATCGATAGAGAAAGAGCGAAAGGGTTAAAAGATAAAAGATGTTAGTTGTTTTAATTTTAGAACTTTGGGTTGGTACAACTGAATCAAAATCTAAAAGGAAAGTACATTTCATCATAATTTGGTGCAAATTTCCACTGCTGTTTTTAAAATTTTGAAAAGAAAATTTGCAGGTGTCAGAGTTAAACCAATTACTGAAATTCAAGTCTACACGTACTGTTCACCATAGGTATTACGTAAGTCTTCAAGGCAAATGGTAACATTGCCTTAAGCATGTCGATCTACAAGACGAAAAAAATGTAAAGACGTTTGACGGTTATGATCAAACTTATCCGCATCACTATGTTGATATGGAACAAGCAGTCGTTGTCTACAAACAAGCCCTTGACGCAAAATAATATTGAATGTGAATAGTTGCTAACACACTACTGGCATCATAAGGCCAGTAAGTAGTCAGAGTTGTTGCTTGGAGGACACCAAAACAATAGCTGTTCTGGGAAGGTGGAGCCATCTTTTCTTTTTCCTTTTCAAAGTGGCCTAAATGCAAATTTTGGCTATTATTACCATATTTGCAACTAAATATATCTACCAAACTTTTCATCATTCTTTACCTCTATACTCATTGGAAATGGCATATCTTATCCGAATATTTTAGTGACCAGTGTCCACACCCGTTGACTCGCCATAGCTTTGGATATAGACCTATCACACCTCGTAATATTCATAATCAGTAAGTACATACTCTAAGACAATGAATATAACATGTGTAATAAATACTTTGTAATGTTGTATCACGAATATCCGATATTTGCATTTAGAGTACGTGCAATATTCAGGGTCACACTAAAAACTAAATTACGAAATCTAATACCAATTGGCATATGAGCGTTATTGCAATTTCCAAATAAAATTTTTAAATACGGGAAGACCAGTATGAAAAATACAAATGTAATATATTTATTCTGATAGTCTAGAGCACACCCCCAATACTCAGGCAGAAGTGGCTAAAAGAAATTCTCTGACTATCAACCTGGCCACTGTTAAGAAGTGGTACTCACATTCATATCTGGAATAGCAGTATCCTCCAACTCAAGATGGACACTTGATGGAAGTACGAAAAACAGACCATGCGTCAAGATAATTATAATAGTGAGTCTCAGTAAATATATATATCGATAAAGAGATGTTCCCATTTAAATCAAGGAAACAAGAAAGATAGTTGTTTGGGGTGTAAGTGATAATATTACACAGAAGTATTCAATTAGGCTGCAGGGATATTGTAGTTGCCAAAATGTACCCAAACGTTAACCGTTCATCAAACCATCAAAAATATCCATCGCTGATCAGATATGTAAAATTAGTGTTAAAATATAGTAGTAAATATTAGTAAAAACTAGTATGCATCGATGATTATGTACACAGTAATCATTATTAACGATTAACTTTTCGTAATAGCTACCTTTCGTAATTTGCCTTCCAAGTCAAGTTTTGTCTTTTCACTTCAAGAAGTGCACTGACGGATAGATTCTGTTCATAAACCAAAATGTAATTTAGATATAACCACTTAAGTTTGGCAATGGGTAATCGTACATATATTTATGTATCTTCTAGGGAAAAGAGAATTTCATGAAAGAACAAATTATGTTCTAATTTGACGTTAAAGCAGGCTTCCTTAAATTTGTTGAAGCGCAACATGGCTAAATATTTTTGACATAATGCGACACCGATCGCCGTCCTTGAGAAGCTCTATATTGGGATGGGGTACACTTGTGTCAACTGTTGGTAAACAAGGTTGTGGGAAATAACAGATTTACCTATTTTTAAGACAGAATCATTTGAGCAAGTCATTTGAGCAAGCCTGCCGTAGCCTTTGCATCACATTACCATAACTGTGTCTGTAGGGTACCACTGCATTTAATATAGAACATTGAGTTATGATACCTTATGTGACAATTGAGAAAAATCATTCTGTTGTTTGGATTCTTCTAAACTTTTCATTAGGTCTTAAATTCGTGTTCGTTCAAGTTACAATAAACTGAACACGTGTGATATATCTTATAGTAAAACATGACATGTATGCTACCAACACTATGCAAAACAAGTAACGAATATTTTATAAAGACTTTTATTACTTCAACAACAAAATGGCGATTTGGAATAACTAAAACTTACCACGCCGAGAGTAAAGAGGTAATCTAGCGTTTCATTCTGATTGATGACGTATGCTACGACGTCACCAGATGCACTCAATGTCACTTTCTCGCTGTTTGTTTTGATGATGGGTTCTTTTGTACTGCTAACTTGAAACTGGGTCATCATGTCTGGGTACATGCTGTGAATCTACCACATACGAGCGTATAACCATATCAGTTAGGTCAGTGTATCTGATCGTATGGTGTGAACTTAATACATGTGTTAAACCCACTTGGGTCGGCATGCTATACATGGTATAGGCTATGTATGGTGTAAATGAGAGTACTATAATAGCTATATCTGCGAATACATGATGTGATAGAACATATTCGTATCAGTTGTAATCGTCTAGCCGGTCAATAACTACATGAACCCTCTTTATATGAAAATGATAGCAAGATTATATAAGACGTCATATCTGAATATATTGTGTGATTCAAAAAGCCTATACGTGCGAGTGATAGAAACATATTTCATTTGCACTTACATTGAAAGATTAAGGAAGTAATACCGTATGTAGACAATATTAAGCTTCGTAAAAACCAAAATGAATGAATTAGTCTTTTTTATACAAAGACAGAGTCAATGATGTGAAACTGAAACAGTTTCATTCGACATGCAGTGTCTGTCCTTCTTAAATTTTCTGCATGAATACCTCATAACATCAAAGTCAGTGTAAAGTATGATCAGATGTCAAACTTGTCACCTGATCAGTGCCCGCCAGTGTTTTGGCATTCATTCTGCCCACAATGCAGAAATAATGAATTAGCAAATGCTCCATTGAGTACAAACATCCTCAAATGACTTTGTTGGATGTTCAGGTTGCAGTGTGTCTTAGTTTCTCAGGATGAACATGTACAATTTCATAATGAGGTGTCGTAAATTTCATTTCAACGTGTCTTGAATTAAGGAAAATTGGTAGCCATTATGAAATATTTAACATTTACATTAAGTTCAGAGTTGATTCCTTTCCATAGAAAAAAATACAAGCATGAGCGAGAGCAAAAAATACCTTTGGGAAAAATCTCGCCAGAGGGAACCCAGACGTATTGAGGCTGACCATGCTTCCTTCAGGAATCTAAAATATATTCATCAATATTTTGTAGAATTTGAATCATAGCTACAATATCATATCATTGCTGTGCATTCGTTTTTGGACAACATGTCTAAATCTTGAACATCAGGAATATATATGCAATTATATACTTGATTTAGTCAAATAATAATGCTGTTATGGTTCGCTATCCCAAAGTATATATTGCTGTCTTGTGTTTTGTGTCGGTACGAATTTTTAAATAGCTGATCTTAATGATAAATGACAAACCTAATTGACATTCATATTACTTTTGCAAATACCTGGTACGACAATAGTTTAACGTCTAACTAATGACTACACCCAGTATAAAAAGTGCATGTCCTTTAGTTTCCATGTGATTACAACTATTTTAAGACACGAAGACAAAAGGTGTGCTGACAATACATGTGTGCTATACTGACACGTCCATGGTTTCATGATGAGTTAGACGTCATGGTGGTATAACAAGTATAAGAAACACAAAACCTTTGTTTGTTATACTTACGTTTTCTTGAGTAATATTTAGCTGAAGGTAATCGTTATCGTGCAGCACATAACACGCACTATTTAAAAGGTAATCACTGATCCAAACGTATACCATGTTGGTTGACTCTTGATCCAAAGGGATGAACGTCCGATTGACAGGGGCCTCAGAGTGGTGACCAATCGCGTACACTTCCCCCTGGTATATGTGAGATTGTGGATAATTTAATACCTTCATTAGAATTGCAAGTTCAAAATGCATCTAGTTTTAATAGAAAATAGAACAATGACGTCATAATCTCAAAGTCAAACGTTAGATATATCCATGCTGAGAAATCAGATCGCTGAAATTTTACAGCTGGCATTTTAAATTTTATGAGTACTTTGCCAAATAAATTTTCTTATAAGGAAACGAAACATTGCTATAGGTTATAAAGTACATATCATATTAAAATATATAATTAATAAGAACCTATTATGAGTAATGTTCATTAATGTGGTTTGTATCTTGCAGATGATTCCAGTCTCTTCTCCAGATCATGTACTATACAATGTGTTAGAGTTCATAGGCATTGTGTATTTTGATAAGGCGACAGATCCACGATTACCTTATGAAGAGTATCGAATTTGGATGAGGTGACATTCGGGTTGCTTAATAGAGAGTAATCCAACTCTAGGCCATTGTAAATTTCCTTCAGCACTGGAAAAAGAAAGTACAATCCGTTTTAATGAGACTTGACAATGACGCTGCTTCGCATTGCTGCTTCAAAATTTGCTTTGATTGTGATGGGGATCGGAAGTATGAATTATGCCTACGTAGGTCTGGTTTAATGTCCCCGTTATTCAAACTCACCCACACCCACATAGCTCACACTGTAATAAATTCATGAAGATTAAAAATGATCAAGAAACTTTACTGTTCTTTTCTACAAATCTAACATTTCTCCGTTTTACCATGTTATGTTAGAATCTCTTAGTCATGATCTGTTATTGTATGAGCTTAGTTGTGATCACTCGCATTGATATAATGTTTCTTCAAAGGAACATACACTGATGTCATTCACTTGATTAACTTAACCGTGTTAAAAAAAAAACAATTCACTTCACCAATTTGTATTCCACTCAATCTACTGAACAGTACTCTTCTGAACAACATTCTCTATCTGTGCCAATGACATGTTTCTTTCGAAACTACTTTGGTCCGCCTATATCATAACCAATCACAGTCAAGACATAGGTGTATCCTTCCGGGGGACGGAGTTCAAACTACGTTCTTCATCACGTACGCACTGGCTAGAATTGTGGCAAGACTTGTCCACAGACAACGACACTATCGGCTGAGGGAGGAGAATCATTTTAGATGTAACTACGCCGTAGATCGCCAGAAATTTATCGTCGTCGTCGTCATCATCATCATCATCATCACAAGGACGTTGTTGATCCAGGCCATTTCGTCACAGCAAATAAAATCAGTAAATGTCAGCTTTATAGTCAAAATAAAGTTCGCGTTGCTTCCAAACTTGGTCGACGCTAGAATTGAATCCGTTTAAAGATGGTGGCTGACGACAAGCGCAGGGAGCTAATTCCAAACGGCTGTATTCCGCTGAGTAGAAAATCTCTGTCTAAAATTTTTATTACAACGATGATTGAGAATCTTAAAAGAATGCCCACCCGTATTGGAATCCACAGCCCTATAAAAAAAGATTATTCACAACTATAGTACCATTCAAATATTCATACAACATAAATCATGTCGCCTCGCAGTCTTCTAAAACTAAGACAACGCAAAATTCAAATTGCGTAATCTACGAGGATAGGAAATTTCTCTAAGGCCAGAAACCAGTTTGGTAGCACGTCTCTGAACAGACCGAATGTCATTAATATCGTACCAGAGGAATGGGGACGAGGAGGGAATACGGTACTCTAAACCAGGACGCACCATGTACAACAAAAGTAAAGAGGAACTATCCAAAAACCGAAACGTTTTTCTAACTGTACCCAAAACGCCATTGGACTTGGCAACAATACTAGAAATATGTTAACGAAAGGCTGACTCATTGTCGAAGAGTACACTAAGATCTTTTAGACAAGAACTCGAGATCCACCAGCATAATCCCTCATAGAGAAACCAAAGGGGTGCAGACCCACCCAAACTGAGAATCTGACACTTATCGGGGTAAAATCGAAGTTGCCAAGGTACAGACCAATCAAAAACCTTATCAATCGCAGACTGTAACAAACCACAATTTTCCTCTGAGAAAATAATTTCTTTGTAAAGTTTAGTATCATCAGCAAATAATTTAAATCCGCACCTAGAGATATCATCTGATAAATCATTGACATACAGCAAGAACAACTCCCTTGAGGTATACCACTGGTAATATTCGCCCAGTCAGGAGAACAACCCTCAACATATACATGTTGCCTACTTACGGTCAGAAAGGAAGGATTTAGTCCACTCAATCACATTGCCACCACCACTGTAAACTCTTTCACTTCAGCAATAATGTCTGGTGGGGGACTTCGTAAAATCAGTGTAAACAACATCAACATCTCTTTTGTTGTCAAGTGATCTCGTCCAATCGTCAAAAGTATCAATAAGCTGAGAAACATGACCTGCCTGCTACAGAGCCATACTGTTCAGAGGTAAATAATTTATTTTGCACCATATGCTGGAATATAATATCTCTCATGAAAAACTCACATATCTTGCACACGACAAAGGTCAGACTAACAGGCGAATAGTTTGAAGGGTCTGAAAATACCTCTCTTGAAAAGAGGAGTAATGTGACCCAATTTCCAACCCTTAGGAAGACAAGAAGATCTGAAAGATTTCTTAAGAATCACATCCAATGCATCACAAATAACAAAACGAGTCTTAAACAGAACATGAGGATGGAGCCCATCCGGACTAGGAGATTTAGAAACATCCAACTTCCTCAGTTTCCTCAAAATATCATTCTTATGAATCTTCACATCCAAGACAGTTGTACCCTCAGATCTTGCCTCAATCACTGGTGAGGAATTGAGATCTTCCTTGGTAACAACACTGCTAAAGAACTGATTAAGAATATTAGCTTTACCTATAGCATCATCGACTAGAACCCCAGAACCAGCTGCACTCTCTAGAGCATGGACAGGACACCTCACTGTCATTCTATCGTTAAAGTAACCCCAGAAAACCTTAGGATTGGATCTAGCTTCCCTAGGAATTTTTTGCTCAAAGTTACAAACAGCCCTTCTGGTGTGCCATCTAACTTGATTCCTTAAACGAGCATAAATGTTTTAATCCCACTGTAATTTCAATCTCAAAAATTGCCTCCATGCCTTTTGCTTATCCTTTACCTTCTTCATTGCCTCACCAATCATGCAGGCAGGTTTTGGCCTAGCCTTGTAACCATGACAAGTATAAGGAACAAATAACTCCACAGCCTCAGTGACCTTTGCCTTGAAAAAATGCCAAGCTTCTTCCACATCCATGTCCTGGAAACAAGCATTCCATTCCAAATCTAAGAACGTAGACATACCCACAAAGTCACCCCTGTCATAGACATATCTGACAGACTTAAGAATGGACAGAGGCACCGGCATACCTAGTACCAAAAATCAAAACATGATGATCACAATTATCTAGACCAGGGAATTGGAGAACACTGGTCAGAACATCCCAGTCCTGAGTAAATACCAAATCCTTTAGGGATGATTCTTGACCCCTCCTATGTCTGGTAGGTTGAAACTGATTCTGGATCAGAAAATTGTCCTTTACAGATTTTAAGAAGGCATCTTCAACATGATGTGATGCAGTAAGCAAATGCCAGTTAATATCTTTGTAATTGAAACCGCCCATCAAAATGCAATCAATTAACTTAACATTAGTACAGAAGTTTCACACAAAACATCAGAAAAATTTTAATTATTTTCAATGTCACATGATGGACTTCTGTAAAAGTTATGATATCAAAGTTGTGATATAAACCAACATTATCCAACTGTAAGCTACTAACCAATTCACCCTTTTTGGAGACATCATGCTGAGTAGTCTAGGGGATACATTCGGTTAAAGCATCAACATTAACCTTTCGCTCAACCACATAAACCCTAAGCTCCTCGCACTTATTTGGAAGAGAGTCACAATTAGTATACAAACACTGAACAGGGACAGACTTGGAACAGAGTTCATCCACACCCACAGCCACACGAAAATCACATGGCTCAAGGGCCTACTGACTACATTGTGAATGAAAACGACTATCTTGAGATCTCTGATAACCAGATTTTGTTTCCCCCCTCCTCTCGTCTAGCAATTAAATCCGAATCCAGTCTGTTGTACTCTTCTTGTTTCCATTAAGTTTTATCATGCATGTCTAATCGATATCACAGAAATCTGACTTAAGTTACCTTAGTTGCCATCAATAAATTCACTCTTGACCTCTTGCATTTCCTATTCATGCTTAAAAACAAGTTTTAGTGGCTGGGTTTTGCACAAAGAGCCCTGCGACCTTTCCTTAACTGCCCCAATTCTAAACATATGAGTCGGCTTAAAACTCGTATTAATAATATTCTCGAATAACTCGGAAATATCTTTAGCATCATGACTATTCGTAACTGCAGTATCCCCACAGCCTGATTCTGTTAAACCAAAAACAATATCACTGGAAAGCCTTTTCTCCATATTCAAAAAGTCTCTACGAACAGCTTGAGAGTTTTCAACCTTTTTCTCAGCTACAGTATGTGTCCCATGGCTGATGTCCTACTATCAGTAAATTTACCAGCTTCAATATCATCTATACTTCGACTGGAGGTTTGAACCTCCTGGTGAAGGTCATCAATTTGCTTTTGCATTCTTATTAGGCCTCCCAAAATCTTTGCTGCCAACCATTTACAGTAACAGTAAAACCAATGAAAAACTGAGGTTTCACCTTACCTGTCTTCGACTAGTGCCTGATATTGACGCTCAAAAATTACTCCAGTAGGCCTTGTGCTGACTGTTTTAACTGTTTTCAGAAAAGTCACAAATGGACTTAAGAAACATGGGGGATTAGAATATGAAACCGGGAGGGCAAGAGATGTGGACAAGAACCTGGAACTTCCCTGTAAAACCAGGAGAGTTGACAGGTCTGACAGATTTCTTTTGACCTCACTAGCCAGCTGCCTCTCAAAATTTACCTCTTCAGATTGGTCAGGAGGTCCCAATGTTTGTCACATGAAGCCCAGATCTATAGTAAAAAGATCCAGTTTTTTGTAAATATTGCCCATGTATCAATAAACTCTAATCCTCCTAGAGTGCATACAAAACAAACATCAAACAACATCTGTCCACCCTTCCCTTTTGGAGTTATTGTGTTCATAAGTTTTTCACAGTTTGTCTCCTGTTGACCTCAAATGACCTTTGACCTCCACTCAAATCAATAGGGAGCTTGTACTCAATGCGGTACACGTACATAGCAGATATGAGGTTTGTCTGAGGTTTGTCCTCCTTGAGAAATCGTGTTTACAAGTTTTTCACAATTTTACCCCATTGACTGCAAATGACCTTTGACTTCCACCAAAAGCTATAGGGGATCCCATAAGTCATTTCATATTCTGGTTTTATGTGGGTAGATGTAACGATGTATTAGTTACGTGCTGTGTTTTCCTAAGATATACTTTTGACACTTTTATGTGACATTGGATGTGTCTGATTAGCATCACCATGCCATTGCACTATTTAACGTAAAGTCAGAGGCTTGAAGTCGTTAGATTTATTCGTTAGTGCCACAAACAATAAGGTTATTCTGTTCATTCCTTTCTGTCCTTTTGTTCTTCTGCCTCTCTCATCCATCTGTCCTTTATTTTTTAACTTCACTGTTGTTTTAAGTCTGTAGTGGTGTACTTTGAACTTGACCGTGCCTCAGTTAATAATGCATTTGGTTTCCATTCATTAATTAAGGTTACCACCTTGAAAAGATTTATTGTTAAACACCATAGGATAAAAGAGGCATACATGTAAATATTTACTGATGTTCTTTTGCTCCACATTTAGGGAGAGTGATGGAGTCCCAAGTACAGCCATTCGGGAGATTGCTCTATTAAAGGAACTTGATCACATCAACGTTGTCAGGTAGAGTACTGCGTTGAATAGTTGTGCATTTCGGTTTAAAAGTTTTCATACCACTCATTGAACAAGATCAACTGCAGTTGTCATGTCAAACAATAAAACTCCAATCACAAGACATGAGCTACATTTCCATCATTTAAATGTGAGATGTACAGTAAATATGATAGTGGAGCTCTTTTTCGTTTTATAGCAATTCAAATTTCACAAATATCACTATGCTCTTGGTCTCTCGAATACTAAGAATTTAATTCCAACATAATTAAGGTCTCATAATCATGGCCCATTTCAAGATGATGGCTTTTCTGACAATGAATCTTGGTTGCTAGGAAACATCAGCACTGCTAAATATCCATATCCACCATTACTTCACAACAAAAATTGTGCTAGTAAGATACCACAGGCAGGGCTCTTGCCAATAATATATCCATGAAAGGTCATGTGACATGTATGTAGAAAATCGCTGGCTTCATTTAGAAGTTGAGACCTTGAACGAAAATCTGTCGGAATTGTGCTTATATCTGTTATTGTTTTTGACACATGACTTGTCAAAATTTGATGAAAATGCCAAGCAAATAATGTGGAGTGTTGCACAGTGTCAGTATTTCTTTTGCTACGTCTGTATATAGCCTCTGAATTACTGGGTTCCACATTGGTAAATGATATCAATAGTTTGAAGAAGAAAGTACAGTATATGCTTCCAAAATAAAAAACCCATGGGTAAATAAAATTTTCAATCGTCTTTGATATAAAGGTTAAGTAAACAAAGGATAACATGAGATATATCATTAGCTCAATTCATCTCTTCATGTCACAAATTTGCTGACTTAGCCGATGTTTATTCATGATGCAGTTGTGGGACAGGGATTTGCCTGTGACATTGTCAATATTTGATGGAATTTGCAGCTATTTTCAACATTTTCAGTGATTAATGTGCCAAATACTCCAAAATGTCATTTTCATGTTTCAGAACCTTTCAGTTAGTCGTATAGTACCATGACTAGCTCTATAGGCCTATCAGCCATGAAACCGTGTCAGCCTGCCAACATTTAGTAGTGTCATTTTTCCTCCAACTGTCTGAGGCCTTATTTGTGCTCATCAATGAGATAAGTGACTTAGTGGATTGCCCTCGAGTTGTGAATGTTCATTTTTTTTTTCTCTTCAGGTTACTAGATGTCGTTCATAGTCAACTGAAGCTCTATCTGGTCTTTGAGTACCTTCACAAAGATTTACGGCAGTACCTTGACTCTCATCCTAACCAAGGTCTCAAGCCTCCATTGGTGAAAGTATGTAATTTGAAATGTGTTAACAGCAAAACGTTCCTCAGATCAACCAGCATTCGGTGGATCTCATTCACCAGTAAGATAGGGAAACATGTTTTTCCTCTCTGACAATCAGCAAAGTTTCCTAGTATCTGATGACCAGTCAATGATTTTAACTCTGAACCATAAAGGAAGTGGTTTGCAGCAGTTTAAGGGCTTGAGAAATGTTGTGAGTTAGAAAACTTGACAAATAAATTAATCTTGGTTAGTTTACAAAGGTGCATTATAATTCTGTCATTGGTACAATATGACTTCGAGATGTGACATCTTCGTTTTGGTCTTCCCAGAGTTACTTAAAGCAGCTGCTGCAAGGGATAGCCTACTGCCACGCTCACAGAGTCCTCCATCGTGACTTGAAACCACAGAACCTTCTGGTAGATGCAGACGGTTACATCAAACTCGCCGATTTTGGTCTAGCAAGGGCTTTTGGAGTTCCTGTCAGATCGTTCACTCATGAGGTTAGGAAAAGGAGTAAATTTTTATTGACAGGAGATTTTGGAGCATTATTATACGAGCTTATTCTAAAACAGGCTTGAAGTTAGTGCAGTCGAGCAAGACTATGAGGTTATCGGTACTGCTGTGAAGTGGTGTCCTTGTGACATCTCATATTGAATGTGATTCCTTGCCAAAAGTAAAAGTAATCTTTTCTGACAAGTTCTTTTTGTGTGTGTATGTATGTCTTTTTGTGTGTGTATGTATGTGACGCTGCTTGAAAACATGATAACTTAACAAGGAAAAGTTGCTTGAATTTCAAATTTGAGATAACTGTAGCCCTTAATGTAGAAATCCTTGTGTAAGTCCTATTGTTACTATGGAGATCATATGTCATTTCAGGTCAGCAGAGGTCAAAATCTCAAAATTTTGTGATATACACGACTGGAAAAGGTTGGGAAGATGGGAACCTTGCTCCCGTGAAATTTTGCATCTCGCAGGAAATTGGAGTGACAGTGAGAAAACATGCGATTGTAAAAACAAAGAAAAAGATGGAACTATTTCTTCCACGACATGAAAATCCCACAAAGGACTAAAGGATAGAAAAATACCTTTTACATCTTCCGAAAATGTTTTCACCCAATGTTTTCTCCTTCAACGATCATGCAAAACACAAAATACCACGCCAATCAGTCTTGTGCATACTTACATATACAGGCAGAAAGCCTGCACTGTATGTGTTTGCAACAGAACTTTGCAAAGTTAACTTGACAGTGTGGTGCGGGTTTGCTTGGCAGCAGAGCACAGCGTAGAATCAGAATGCATAGGGGGATAGGCTCAAAACTGTAGGTGAAAGCCTTACTAAGCTAATTTTTTCCCGCCTTTGATCAGTCAGGTTTCTCTTCGACAGGAATAACAGGAAAAAGTTAACTTTCTACCAACATGCACGTAATTTTTCTACCAACATGCACGTTTCCAATTTGTAGTAACAAGATGAAAATGTGCATGTAATTCACTCATCTTTTTGTTGCTCTCATTTAACTTACATGAGGGAAAGTACATGTATTATTAGCCACATCTCCCCTGCAGCTGTTTTCCAGATAGGTATATGGTATTTTGGAATGTTCCTCATTGTCTCGCTTTGTTTTTGTTTTTGATTCCTTGCCTAAGGCAGAAGGAATCTGTGTGATGGTGATGTCGTGTGTGTGTATGTGTGTATGTGCGTGTGTGACGCCTGCTTGTAAACATGATATCTCAAGAAGTGCAACTCTGAGTGATAGATCTCATACTTGGCATGTAGATTGCCCTTATCGAGTAGATGATCCCTATTGTTTTTGGTGGAGGTCAAAGGTCATTTGGGGTTACTAGAGGTCAAAAGGTAAATACC
>VJOZ01004715.1:0-10304 GCA_009801055.1 Stichopus horrens | reverse complement strand
CAAGTTTCACGCCCTTCGTAACAAGAACGTTCCTTTCATGTGATAGTGTGTAGAAACTCTGAGAGCATGCGAAATGGAGGATGTTTGCCACATTCTTCCGAACATTTTGAATGATTCAAAATGATTTCCTTAATGTTATTCTGTTCCTCCTACACGTATGTTTTAAAATGAGAATATCTTATTACTGCTGAATATCAGGTTAAAAAATAAAGAAGTCACTAATCTTGAGTCAAATTAAAGTCGTTTTGTTATATTATATTTTCTTACATTTCTGCAAGGAATGTGCATGGAGTTATGCAGGCGTGAAACTTGTCAGTTAGATCGTTTGATGTGTCGACGCTTCTACTATTTGCTAAAAAAATCATGTTTTATGTGACGTCCCCCCGGAAAATTCTCCCCTCCACATCCCCTAATTCTTCCCTTAAAACTTACCCTTTTCTTGAAGAAACTGTCGTGGACGGAGGGGGGGGGGGTGTCCGAGGTGTACTTCTTTTGGTTGGGAAGTGTTCAGGTGAGAATTGTTAGGTGGGGGGGAATTGTCGGTGGGCGTTGTGCGGTTTTACATGCAAAAGAAGATGATTAATAGCATGCTTTCAATATTTTCTGTCTAGATTTTCAAATTACTTTAGCCATGAGACGAGGCACAAACCAGATGTACGGTTTACCCCCCCCCCCCCCCCCATATTATCCTTTGATAGATTCTATCAATTACCTATAATGATGAGCTCATAAATCCCATATATGGTAGTACAAAATTTTTAGCTATTAGTGAGAAGTTTCCATAGTATCAAAACAGTCTCGCAGAACAGATACGTAAAACGTTTCACATGATAGTGTCTTTGGTTTTCCTTCTATTCGAACAGAATTTAAAGCCATCCAGCAGTGACAGCTTTTATTCTAAAGGAAAATGTTGCCTCAAAGTACGGCATGTCCACAGAGAGTTTAAATCCAAGTCGTCCTTTATTTTACCATGAATCGTTTGCTGGAACTTATTGGCATACAAAGCACAGAACCGAATTTACCTGGGACAGCACAAATTAATGAGGGACCCTTTGACTCCCCTTCCCCCCAGACTTAAATGACTTTAAGATATGCAAGGAAGGAAAAAGGATTACCCCCCCTTTACCTTTACACACACGCACGTTCACACTAGAAGTGAACTCCATAGATCTTTTTCCTACGTAAAGGTTGTAAGCAAATTACAAATTAGGACTCCATGTGCCTACAAATACTCAGAATTGTAGGGATCTTTGTTGTTGAGAGTAGGCCAGTCTTCGTGGATTTATTCCTGATAGGAGTAGCCGTGGACTGCCGGGAGGAGTGCCGTTCCTGTTGGCCCCTTCAGTCCCAATCCAAGGTTTTGATATCACACTGGACGAAACAAAAATCCCATTGAATCTCTCTCATAACGAAAACTGTTGACGTTAATCGTTACTATATATGTACTGCTCTGAGTTATAAAGAGTACTCTACTACTGATGTATATTTGTCAAAACTGGCTTCCTATTTCAGCTCTGAAATTGAACATGATAGCAGTGCATGATTCTGAACAAGGACGCCATGTTATACCCACTAAAAAAAGCAGTGAAGCAGTACACATTATGTGACACCATATTAAACACAATGGCGCTGTATTGCACATCAATTTGGAAACAACGATTGATACTCCATATTTATCACCACATTGAAAAAAGGCCGAACTAATTTCATGGCGTTTTCTGGAAATTTATCTGAAGGGCTTTTTCATCACTTTAACTCCTTAAATCGTACTTGCAGTTGTGGCATTTGCTTTTCCTCAGATTATTTTTTTTTTTTTGAAGACGGCCATAGCCCGCCCTCACTGCTATTGTTTAAAGGTCGAGCATGCATACTTATATGAACTAAGTTACGTTACTCGTAGGATAGGCCTTGTGGGCCCCACAAGGTTCAAATTATGGCATTCGACAATGACAAGATGGCAGAGCGGTGCACTACAGTAAATAGTCCAGGTAATCTTCCCACGAAGTCCAACGTAAAATTACAAGATCATCACCACTAATTTCAGTTATTGTCCGGCCCTACTTCCATTCTGACTTATACACTTTTACCGATGAATGCCTCAATATATCATTCGGTTGGTCCCATCCTTTTTCAATCACCGGCTCTTGATTCAAGTTAGGACACATTAAACTTCCAACAACACATGCAACATCAAGCTTTGGCCCAGGTCCCAGGTCCCGCAATTTTTCTTTTAAATTTATCATTTTTGTGGTGGGTTGATTATTACATTTAAGGAGAAAAATGACTTGGTGGGTATTAAATTTATGTTTAATTATTACATCTCTTGTTTTGCACAACTATGTCCTGTCACACCGCCGACAACTCAAACAAACCCCTGACATCCTTAACTACTCAAATTGTGGCCAACATTGAAAACAACGCTGCTGAACGTATTTTTCAATCTTTCCAGTTAATTATTACTGTTGAAGCATTTAACTCTCAGTTGCATTAAATTAATTTATTATGTAAGTCAAACAGAAATCAATGTCAGAGCCAAGGCTAATAAACAAGAGAAAGTTGTATGTGATAAATAACTTCACTGCCCGGTTGTAGAGCGTTTCATGACAGAACCAAAAGTTTTATTTAATTTATGTTTTATTCTGCTGTAGCTTTTTTCCCATCCCACATAGTCCCAAATCTATCAGAGATGGGATGAATGACTTTAACAGAAAAAGGGTCTGGTTGAAGTGTTTTAACTCCCTACATGTGCAAAAGTTTTTCGAACAGTTAATGCCTCAATATATCTCACATTTTTTATCCCTTCCAGGGGATCTATAACACATGTACTTTGATAATACGATGACAGTACTTTACCTAGGAAATC
Organism: Stichopus horrens; assembly: GCA_009801055.1. Classification (NCBI taxonomy): domain Eukaryota; kingdom Metazoa; phylum Echinodermata; class Holothuroidea; order Aspidochirotida; family Stichopodidae; genus Stichopus; species Stichopus horrens. The sequence goes on along the minus strand of VJOZ01004715.1, from coordinate 7,441 downwards.
AGTCGCGTGACAGCTATCTCTACCCGTGTAAATACTTTCTCTCTTCCTCCTTTTTGGTTTCTCTTTTCTGTCTTTGTGGGATCATTTTTCCAACGAACGGTGTCATATCACGGAAAAGCTAAAATCCGACGCCAGTTTCAAACTCTATTGTTAAGTACAGCTGCCAACCGAGAATGACCCTGATTGTTTAAAACTATGATGGTATTCTTGGAGATCTGGCAACTATACTCAGGGAAAGGTAACATCTCTTTATGTTTCTTGATGTTGGGGGATAGGAAGGGGACGGGTGAAGGAAACAGAGAAGCAGATATCCTAATACAAAGAAAATCTTCATATACTGTTCTGCAAAGTTTCCTTCAGGAAGACTATGAACGCGAGTTATCTAAAAATCACAGAACACCTGTCCAAGTTTGGAGGATCGCAATGTATTTTCTAAGCAGAGAATTGCTGTTGTTATGTATGCTATTGCTATTGCTACTGCTGCTGCTATTGCTGCTGCTATTGCTGCTACTATTGCTATTGCTATTGCTGCTACTATTGCTATTGCTACTGCTGCTACTGCTGTTGCTATTGCTGCTGCTATTGCTACTGCTGCTCAGTGGTGCCGCTGCTGTGTATTCACAGTTTCTCTCTTCACTAGGTTTGTCCGACATGTAATTGGAGTCCGCTCAGGTTTTAAATCAATGTATAATCATGAAGCTAGATGGTATAGCCATGTAGTTTTATACGGTATAGCTACACAATTTAACCATTTAGTTACCAGGTATAGCTTTATGGTGTAACCATGTAGTTTCATGGCATAGCTCCAAGGCATAACGTGTGCAGTTCCATTTTTAACAGTGAATATCTGCACAATGTAGTTCCATGCTTTACCACGAAACTCCATGTTATAACTCCATGGTATAATCATCTAGCTACTTTATGGTTGCAAAGATGACAGTCACAACATGCGTTTTTTAATTAATCAGTGGACTGCAAAGTTAAGCTTGTGTAATATGATGTTGCTTATTTCAAAGATATATTGTTTTTGTTTTTTTTTAGCTAGAATCAAGTTTTTAACTAAGTTGATAACTTTTCAAAGATTTTGATGCACATTAAACCTCGAGGAGATACGATTCTCGAAGTTAAAGGGCTTGATAATCATGGGCAGTATCTTCCGTCTTCTCCTCCCTCTCCCCATCCCGTTTCCGTTGACTATATGTCATCAAATTTAAGATATTGAGAAATCAGTCGCTTGGAAGATAAGAAATATGACACGGTAATTACGACCTGCTCTCTGTCAATAGAGGTCATTATTTACAAAGTTCGAAGAAAAGAGACGGTTCCTAAGATTGGGCGAGAATAAGTTGTTTTGAGTTTCTCATCGGAAACAACCCGGATGAATAGGTAACCCAACTCCATGAATATACCAGTAAATATCGTTAATTAAGGATCTATTACTGTTTTTGTATACCTTCCACATACGCAGTTCATTCCCCTTAATTACAAATTTACTCTATTTAAGCTGTTAAACCAAATCCTCTCACGTCATTAGATGTTTCTTTCTTCTCCACTTAGTACTCATCTTGTGCAGCAGCAGCAGCAGCTATCATGGATGTTGTGACCTCACGGTTGACGATGTTGGTTCCTTTGTTCATCCTTATCATGAGTTTCAATAGTGTAAGTTGTGTTCGGTTTTTTTTTTCAATACATGTGCATGGTTTTGGAGGAAACATTTCTTGTCTTGATTCATTTTTAAGTTGTTAAAATTTGATCTCTTGTCACATGGATTTAGCCTATATATAACTTATTAAACTAATACAAATTTCTTTTATCATAATTTGCTAATATTTTTATGAGACACATCTTTAATTGCACCATCTGTTAAAGATATTTAAAATGTATGTACAACTACCTATGCGGGAAGACACAGCAGCGAGGACATTAATCGTGTTATCATGGTCTTTTTATTTGTAGATTACAGGTGCCCAAGATCAGGGAGATCTCGGGTTTTCGGTAAACTCATCACGTGACCCATTGTCCGACGATTGTGTCTGTAGGGTCCAAGTCCCTAATACCATTCAGTGTGAAAGAGTAGTTAATCCGACCACACTCTTGAGGATAACGAACCTGCAAAACGAGGTAAATGTATGCAAATGATATGTAGCAACTATAAGCAATAAAATCACTTTTATAGCCATCCAGTAGGGACATTCTCTCAAGTTGGTAGGGAAGTATAGCCAAAGTACAAGTACATACTGTAATAATGTAACATGGAGACCGCTATGAAATTGATAGCTACATATACTGGGGTTGTTTCATATCATATTCAGAATGCTCCGTATTAACCTTTAAACCAAACTTAATGTTATATACTCCATGCCACCAAATCAACAGTACTCAGAGTCGTTTATTATATGCCACCATATAAGCAATACTAAGTGTTATTTATTATATGCCACCATATAAACGATAGTACATGTTATTTATTACATGCCACGATATAAAAACTACTAAATATTATGTACCACCTTATAGACAATACTAAATGTTATTTATTACTTGTCACATGTATCACCAATGCTAAATGTTATTGATAATATGTCATCATATTAACAGTACTAACTGTTGTACATTGAACCTGTCTATTAAGACTGACTTACAAAAAAAAATAGAAGGAACCAGCAGTGTAGGTTGATAGAGACAGTCATCGTGCAATACATATAGATGCTACAAATAACATACTATGATTCGAACTATTTTGGCAGATTTTAGTGGACTTAGAAGAAGAGAGGATAAAATATCGAGATAATGTTAATTAATTATTGATTTTCATTTTCAAACATTTGTTTCTGCAAGGGAGGAGGGGGGGGGGATTTGAAAGAACACAATTTCACTTGTAATTGTGTGGGCTTATCTCACTGTAACCCATTTGCTTCTTTTCTGTTAGGTCTTTTTGTTTAATGTTTATGCTCTCTTTCTGTTTATCAGAATGTGTACATCTCGATAATATTTGGAAAATATGACCAATAATAACAATGAAAATATACTGCATAAACATGATTACTTTTTTTTTATATAGAGGACCACTCCCTGAAAGCCCCTTCTGTGTCAGTTCCTTACCTTACAACAAAATATGCTTACGTCTTAAAAAAATAATTATGGTAAATTTAGTATTGCTTAGATCTTAACGTCTTGTTTGACGAAACTTGAAGGTTATGTGTTCCACTTTCCTGTGAGTGTATGATTTGGGTGGAGCTGACTTCCAACAAGTAGGCCTATCCTGGACGGCTGATCAGTCAGAGACATACTTTGATCTTATTTATTTAGATTTTATTACTATTGTTGTTGTTTTGTGTGTACAACTTCACATGCAGGTATCTAGGATCAGTTCACTGATTGGTGATCAGATACTTCTGATCCAAGATCAGACTGAGAGAACCGACACTCTAAGCGTTAGACTAGCTGCGGCCTTGGATACGCTTCAAAGAATAGAGGGCGGTACTCTTGTGGTCTCTCGTCCCGAACTTATTCAAATACGTCAAGAAATCCAAGACATGGAGGCACTCCTTGTCGTTTTGCAGAATAACGGGACATCTACTGTGGTGATAGGCAAATTACAAGCAGAGGTGAGTGTTATTGTTTAAATGAAATTTATTCTTCGGGACGACTAAAACCACATAACAACCAGACCACAGTCTGTCCATGATATGAACATTTTGTTAAATTCACGTACAAGTCACATTGATTTGTTCCAGTACTATATCCACACTCAATAAATGTGCGAGAGGATCAAAGTAAGCTAGGCTATGTTAAATTCGTGAATCTAAAGTACAGGAACCTCGTGTTGGATGTTGGCCCTTTGAAATAAAAATCTATTATCTCGTGGTGAGGGTATTTGTAAATATGCTCCAGAATTGAGGCAGTATTTTTCCAAAGTTTATTTCTTCACTTTGAGGTCCAATGCACAGTTCTGTTTGATGCCAAGAGGGTGACGAGTGATATTAACACAGTGATACTTGCATCTGGAAAATGCTGACTTTACTCAAAAGTTGCAGAGTNNTGAAAATGCAAATATGATGACTTGGAGTGTAGAACAATGTCGATATTGATATTTCTTTTTTCTTAGGTTGATTTATTGCCTCATAGGTTTTTATCGTCTGGCTTACACATTGGCAAGTAATTTCAATATTTGTAATGTTTCAAATTGAAAACAGATCCCTCGGTCTTATCAAATTTCCAATTGTTCTTGAATAAAGGTTAAGTAAACAAAGGATAACATAAGACATCTCCCGCTAGTCTCTCTCTTAACGTCATGAATTTGCATACTTAGCTAACGTTTATCCATGATGCAGGTAAAATTGTCAATATTTGATGGATTTTGATGGAATTTGTTGCTATTTTCCACCAATTAACCTAAAAGTGATTGATACAGCTTACATTCCAAAATGTCATTTTCATGTCACGAAACCGTTAACATTATGCCCAAGTTGGTCAATGAGTGTGGAACTTTGAAGTTTACTTGAAAATCAATGACATGTGTTGAATAGATTCTTTGCTTTACTCGCTTTTCCGATCAGGCCAACAAAATGTTCACAGATTTTGGTAGAGAAAAATGGATGCGCCAGGGGGACAAAGTGTACAGTGTCCCCAACAATGTCTTGACCAAAACATTCGCGGATCCGGAAGGGGAGGGTGAGATTGTTCTGGCCTCAGCCCTCCTTTATACCACGTCAAAAATAATAAATATTAGACTAGAATTAGCAACTTTTTATTCTAAGAGTAGGGGTGTATTCGATAGTGGCTTTCCAGACGCACCGGTTTTCCTCACAGCACAAATCCAAATATACGATACCGTGCATGATATTCAGTCCAAGTAAATACTTTCTCGCTGTCTTCCTTTGCCAGAAAAAGTCAGAACTTAAGTCTATTACGTTTGCTAATGAGGCACTATTCACTAATGGTAAACATGGCAAACATCGTCACCAAATTTCATCTGTATTAGTCATTTACACTTCAAGATATTGCCATTTAATTGTAAAAAATCAAGCAAGACGCCGCCATTCTGAGAATGTGAAGTGATAATCTGACCGCTTTTAATAAAAAAAAAGCTTTTATTTTTTCTTTACAATTTATCGTCAAATAATTTTTATTGTGGACTTCATGCGCAGATTCAAAATGTTAATTGTACACCTCATTTATTCCAAACAAAATTTGTACAAGTGTGTGCATATATTTATGAAAATTATAGTAACAGAAAACAAAAGAAATACATTTAATTCCCTACATCAGTTGGGGGACATTATAATTCGACTTAAAAAATAGCAGCACCCTCCTCTGACATTGAAAAGTGTCTGACTTTCAAAAGAAACAATATTTTTCAATTTTTGGAGAGATGTTCGTCAGCTTTTCTTTATATTTTATAAACGTATTTCCAGGGTTTCGTTCTCCTGTAATTAGTAATAATAAGTCAGTTCAGAGTTAAATGGCACATCACAAAGTATCAGAACGGGTTTCCATCCAAAGAAACTGTTTACAGCAGCACCATTCCTGGAACATTAATTGCTTGGGAAGAGTAATTTTTCGAAAAAAAGGGGGTAATGTCCTGATTCGATCCCTGTCAACCTATGGTAGCCTTCCCCTTACATGGAACTTTCAATTCACCACGAAGATTTAAGTTTAACTAGAAGAGTTCAACTTTTATTTCCTTACAAGGACTGCGAAGGGGCGGCGATCTGGCTGGTTTGTTGCACCAAAAATTTCAATAGATAAATCTCACTCCTGGTACACACTCGACCTTAGCAGCCCTAACATTGCCCGCTTTACCCCCCNNCCCCTGCAAAAATTATTTAGCCTGCACTGGTGGCTAAGATAAAAAAAAATAAACAAAGGAAAATCTGAGAAGTTTGGTAGTTTAATTTCATTTTGTAGAATGCAAAAGAATTAGGAGCTCCGTTCGTCATTTTCTAGTGATTGGCCTAGTATTTTACATTACCATTACGTGGTCCTTTTATCTGGTTCTTAGATGGTCATTTTGTATTTGCTCATTTTTATTGATTATTGAAGGGAACATTTTATTGCACACGAAAAAATACCGTAATAACGGAAAATAATGACTGTTTGGATTCTACTTACCAGCCTGGGAAATGTCCGGATGCCTGAGAGGTCTTAATCTTTAAAACTTTTCTGCACACACCGCGCCAACCGATTGTGGCGCTCTGCTTAGTGTCCTGGATAAACATCACACCAAGTATTCACTCACAGTTAACAAAGCTGTGATTGCCCCCTCCCCCTTCAAGAAAATCCTGTGCACGCCACTGGGTCAGACCGGCTTATGCCCTTCATTCATGCCACACCCAACTTTAAGATAAAGCCAGAACCAATGCAACCGTGAGAAATATTCAAATCTTTGCCCCGTCCGTGTAAAAATCCAGCTACGCCACTGAAGGAATGCTCACTAGGCTTGCTATCAACAAGATTGTAGTGTGCAAGTCTTTCCAATGTTTTACTCGAGTTTCTGTGTTATATACACCTCCGAACATACCAATCTATCATTACATTTAAACTACTATACTGACGAATCAGCAACTTCAGAATATTACACACTTTCTATGTTGCAATTCCTCCCAAACAATTTTCTACTCTAATATTGCCAAATCGTAACTATGTAAGTTGTTTTTCCTCTGCTTTTCAGATCGTCAATATCACAACTTTACTTAATGAGTTGGAATTACAAGAAAATGCAGACACAACTGATCTTCTTGAACAAATCAAGACACTTAGAAGTAGAGTTGAAGAATGTCAGAATGCAGAAATTCCGTCGTCACTCTATGATTTATGGGAAGAACGAGGAACACAGGGTAGGTGATTATACACACACATGGTATGGACAGTTTGGTGGTGTCAGTTACGTATACTTCTAGAATTATTTTAAAATCATCATTGACTAGTAAAAAGCTAGTTACTCTTTGATTACTAGGAGATACCAAATAACGGAATGAGCCGAAAATACACAGGGCCTACAGGATGTATACAGTAAAAAGCAGCCCAGAAAGAACTACACTATGATCTGAAATTCGTATACGTCAATTCCAGCGGCAAGTTTCTTGCGTGGCGTTCGGTTGAAATCATACGTCAAATTAAAGTGACATATATATATGCCGATTTAAATTTAGGCTAATTTCATCTGTGAGTGATTTTATTGGGCAAGAATTGCACATGATAACTCGCAGAGCCAGATTGGAGGAAACTGGTACAAGTATGTTTAAAGTGGGCCACTCAAATTGGCATCTTCTAGTTTCTATTGATCTCATCGGACGATAACCGCACATGATAGTTGGTAATTACGTTCGTTGTTGTCTAATAAAATTACGAGAAAACAAACAGATGCTGATTTAAATCCTCTGTATATTATATAAGCGTACAGATCATAAAATATTGTAACGCTCGCCGTCGGTCGACA
>VJOZ01004713.1:0-11844 GCA_009801055.1 Stichopus horrens | reverse complement strand
TTTGCCAATACGCCATACAATTGTTTACGCTTTTTTGTGCATAAGGATGCAATACTTATTCAATGGGAAATTTTAGATTACTTATTCAAGATTTTTTTTTAAATTTTATTTTACAAAGTCCCCGTTACGGATTTTAATGTTCTAATGGTTTTTATTGTACTTAAATACCTTACTTCTCTCTTTCTCTAAACAGCTGCAAAATATTAAATTAGAAATAGTTATAAAATATTAAATTATTAAATATTTAACGTGGATTTTAATCAGTTGAAATGAAGACAAAAGGCCGACTTTACAACTCTTGATAATTGTATTGAAGATCTTTCGCTTCCTACACTGCGATATTGCCAGTCGTAGTGATTTAAAAGTATTATATCTACAGAGGGTGTTAATGTGACGTCATTGCCTGTCAGTTTGGCGCACTGGCCCTCATTGCCCATGCGCAGTAGGTGTTTTTGTTACATCGATACGCAAACATATTGTACAATGGACGTCTGACCATTAAAGCATAGAGACTAACAATGACAAACAGACTTCTCTACCCAATTCTTACTTGAACAGGTGTCATAAAGTTCGAGAGCACACGGCTGTCTGCTTTGCATTCCTGGAATCCTTATTCCAAAGGTTGTTATAAATTCCCCTCACAATAGTTTGTATATATCTAATTAAAGTCAGGTCGCTGACTCACGGGAACAGCTTCCGAAATTCTAACTTAGAGTTGGTTGTTCTTCAATTTCATTTGTCGACACTAGTGTACTGACTGCATACATAGGCTATGAGTAATTCAGGTGCGACACATGGGAGGAAATATCTTTAAAAATCTTTTCAGAGCGAAAGAGGTGAAATAAGTGTGCCAACGTAAACAAAGTGATGGTTGGAAATACACGTGCCTGGCAATACAAGTTGTAAGCGGGGAAGACCCATTGGACGTCAATTTCTGAGTAGCCTAAAGTACGACATACAATAAAGATTGATATTATGTATTGATGAAAATGATGTCATGAATAAAAGGTGAATTGCCAAAAAGACTCCGAATGATATACATTAGTTGTATGTAAGATTTCAAATTACTGTACATGTAAAATTAACGAGACAATCCAAATTTGTCAAGTCAAATGGCCAAAGATAAAACAAGTCAATGTGTTCACGTTCTCCGTATATAACAGAAGTCGTAGCAAATGGGCCTGACGGTACTAATTAAGTCAAGGGTGGTCGGGTCAAAGGTCAAACCTCGAGCAACAGTGGCTTGTCAGATTCATCGCCCATGGTCAGTCTAATCACGTGTGTGGTTCAGCCAAATACTACGAAACACTGTCCATACACGTCGAAAATCATATCATAATGTTATCCTACAGATTTATTGATTGTCATTTTAATTATAAGTTTTTGGTATTATTTTGGTTGTTAATGATAGTAATAAATGGATATTTCTTTATGGTCATACAATGTCCCCCTCCGGTTTTTTTATTTTTTATTTATTTATTTCTTTATTTATTTTTTTGCAGTCGTTATTGCCGTCGATCTGAAAAAAAAAATCCCTGATAGATTTAAACGTTTAACTGACGAATTTTGACTACGTGAGAAATTTGAAGTTTCTCTTTACTATGACGTAACTTTTGAAACTTGTGGTGCTTGTGATAACAAAAATCCGCCAGAGTTGTGCATAATATCCTTTATTCATAGCTCTCGCCAAGAATTGTGAAAATGTCACATGTCGTGTACATTCGTCCTGAGGTGCCGACATACTTTACCTTCAGCGGAAGTTTTTGAAGAAGAACGGTGGCGAGTTTCTGCTGATGTAAGCATAAATATATTCCACGTTCACAGAAGCTTTGATCCCCCAGAAGTCTTGCAACATGCCCTCAACAAAGGACCTTAAGTCATCACATTGTTTTAGTCTTCCTAGAAAGAACTACTTGAGCAATTAAATTGAGCGACACTGTGACAAATGTTAACTTTGTCTCTGATAGTTCGCTTAAAAAAACACACACACACACACATATCCGACATAATTATGACAATATAGTTTGAAGCACTTAAATCACAAGATTAAAGAAGCATTTGTGTTTCTCCACAATTTATTGTCACATACTTTTGACAGTTGTAACTCTAACTAAACGATTTGATCATTACATGATAGGACTGACCAATTCAGCGCAGACTATATACAATCGTATGTACATTTATGGAAGTTGACGGTTTAAAAGAGACCAAGAAGAAACACATTCGATTAGTACTTGACATGTGGTTTACTCAAGTGTCTTTGCATTCAAGTGGGGCAAAAATGGTTGGCAACCATCTCTGAATGCCAAGAGTGTAAATAAAGAAAATAATTTTTAAATGACACTATGGAAAGATGTCTTTTAATCACTTCTACTTCATATTGCATACGGCTATTCACTGGTTTTCGTTCTCTCTTAGAACAGAGCTGCTTTGTAGACAATTTTGCAGAGTCGGACACTTTATTCCAAATACAAGAAATGTTCTTATTTCAATATCTGTACATATCTTGACAGTGATATCTACTGATACAAGTTTTAGTCCTTTACTTACTGTTGTCAACGTTGGAGTTTTCTAGTTAGCAAGATCTTTGTCTCAACTGACAATACGAGACAATGTCAGACAAGGATACCGGTCCGTTTGTGGTCCCTCAAATAAAGCTTTCACATGTCACAGCAAATACACATACAGATCTTCAAATGTTGAATATATGTAAATATAAGTATATATGAATAAACATAAATGATAGCTGCTCATCATAATCGAAGCATCGGAGATGTAAACAAGGAATACAGCATCACGGCTTTATAGCTCAGTTGGTAGTGTGTCAAACACAAAGATGAAAAGTTGACAATTTCTGAATAACTATAAACCATTGAGTATAACTTACAGCTGTCTGATGTATTTTTGTAGTAGCGTCTGGCCTCTTGTTGGTTGGTCGCTTACATAGTAATGCAAAACGATCGACGTTAAGGATAAAAAACATCATTTGAAAGACCAAAAGTAGTTTTTATTCTCTGAATGATCACCCTGAGGCCCTTTCCGCTAGTCTTAAAAAGTTTAAGCGAGCTAATCTGGTATAATAGTCAAACTCCTGTAAAAGGAAGAGACCTTGCCTACTAATCAATGTTTCGACATCACAATCGGTGAGGTTTACCAGTACCAGAGAGGATGACTGTAAAGGTTTTCCTATTGAAGCACTCTGTAAATGAGAATGACATAAAATAAAATGAAGAAAAGAAAGAAAAAGGAGTAGAAAATCTGGAAGAATATTTCCATTTTCTATGATTAGTGTTTGTTTCTGCATGAAAGAGAGTTTTAACTTCAAAATTTATATTTAAGTTTTGGTAGTTTTTTCATTAAATGTTAAGTATATCAAAACCAGACCAGACGCATCAGTAGCGCGCCCCTGCTTAAAATGTCTCGATGTTGGAATAGGCCCATATATGACGTCATACAGGATTTCTTTATTTACTGCTCTACACAGAGAGTCTTCCCTGGTGACAGTCCACGACATCAGTGGCGTAGTTTGTAAAGTAAAATTATATCAACTTGACAGATTTCCTGTACCAAACATCAGTTACGTTATTTGATGTAACACTGACATATTTCTAGGAAGCAGCTCGAGCTTCCTTTTTAAACAAGAAACAATGAACGAATGAAACATGGCGAGTCACATTAATGATTGTTTTCGTGGTTGCCTGGCGACTGCGTTGATAGTATCCTAATTCTAATTGCTATTGCTTTCGAACTTTATAATTGTGACAAAAATTAAACTTCAGCAATAACGGGGGAAACTAACGATAGCATGAAGGTGGATGAGTACCTCCATTAGTCTGGTAGGGCGTCTGGGTAGGGTTTCTATGTAAGGGAGTGTTTTTTATGTGGGCAGTGCTGGTGTTTGTTTGTTCATCTCTAGGGTTACGACTAAAATCATATTTACCAAATAAGAAATCCCAGCTATTATTCCTGTAGTTCTTTGAATGACGGCCGTTAACATGACCTTGAAGTCAGACTGGAAGGCGGAGTCTTCACCAGAGGTGGTCCCTGATGTGGCTTCATACATCATTGTGAGAACGTCCTCGTAGGCGTTAAGATATCGGAGATGTCCAATCAGTAGTGCTGTTTTGTTACAGATCTGAAAGGAACGCAAACATGGGTGTGTCGGCTGGTTAATTGAAATGCGCTGTGGTCATTCCAATTTTAGTCCCTTTCATGAAACAAGGTTGCGCTAAAATTATTGTTTGGCTTTAAATTAAACCAAGAAGGCCAGTTAAAAGTTAGAGGCTAGGCTAGGTGTTAGATTGTATCACGTGTCCTGTCAAAAGGCATCCAATGAGTATATAGAAGGGCGTGGCACTTTTCAAGGCTGCCGTGCCAATAACGCCCATCAAAATACGTCCAAATGAACAGTCTACGGACGTTTGACTGACGTATGCTACATTAACAAGGGAAGGGGGGGGGGGTTCAGAGGAAGTGCCATTGGGGTTTTGAAAAATTAGTGGCAAAGACAGTTTTTTAATATTAGTGGAAACCGACATATACAAAGAACCATGCAGTTCACATCATGGTTAAAATTCAACACTTATGTTGTGTTTCATAACTATCGGATATAATACTAAATGTTACTGATGCACCCTTCAAAACCTCTCAAATTGCATTGCTATCAAATCAAACGTGCGCTTCAAAGTTACCTGTTGTACGTTGAAAACGTTGTCGACCTCATCTAAGATTTCATTCATGCAGGCGATCTGCGAGATGGATGACCTGAGAATCACTGAATCTTCATCACCGGTGATCAAGAGAGACTGCTCCAAGAAAATAAAAGAACAGAGCAGGAGAGCTGGGACGGTGGTAGAGATAACAGGATAAACTCTGATCTCAATCGTTCAATACACCAAAAATATTTAAAAGTAACCTTTTAATATGATGCTAAATATTGTGATCAAATTTATTTCTAAGGACCCCTCTGCATTCATTTGGGAACATTTACAGTAATCCTATAGATAAATTAGTAACCACTGTCACTTAGCCGCAGATCAGATTGGATGTGTTCACGTCTAAGCTTATATTTTCAAATTGAACATATAGGAGAGGACTGTTATGTGGAATCTTCCGAAACATTTGACATTTTTTTTTTGTAACTAAACAAATTTCGGACATGAGTGAAAAATACGAATTAACTGTACAAAATGAGTAATTTATTTTACCTTTTGGTAACGATTGAAACGTGGATTGGGTATTTGGGATTTTTACCTACAGCCATTGTCTAACAATTTAGAAATTCATGCACTTGTTCTTTACCCAAAACATTTTAGCTGTTACGATTGTACAAGGATATATAAGAAGCTTTTCTAAAAATATGCTTCAGTTCAATTTTCGTGCGAGAGAGGGAGATTTAAAGTTGCTTTGACGGTGTGTCTGATGCGCCGTTTAGCCTAGCTACAACCCTGGTTATTAAGCCTGTTTATTTTCACACCCCTCTTTTCTCATCCCTTTTTCGAGTGCTCCGGCAGATGTTTTCCAGTCGCTGAGCTATTGAAATGGTTTCCGGACGATTCTCTTCCTCTCGGGTCGCGACATCAGAATTTTAGATTGTGGGGGAGGGCAGGGGTGGAGAGCAAAGAAACTGTGAGGGGGGACAATAATTTTGCTAGTATCGGGAAATGGAGCACGAAGCGCGAGCTTAGAAAGGGGAGTCCAGAAGCCCGTCTTAGGGGTCAAAGTGCGAAACCCCGGTGGGGTCCCAGGGGGTGAAGTCTCCCTGGAAGCTCTAAGGTGTAAGCATATCTCTGGGAGAAAAATTAATTTTCAGGATAGATACAATTTTGTTCATTTTTTCTTTTTTTTTTTGGAACAATTTTGTGCGTCATTATACCAAAAGGTTCCAAACGGTTGTATATATTTCGGCTAGTCCTCTCTTCCAAGTTGACAAGATGAGAACTTAAGACCTCCGTTACGGGATCCATGTGCAAGGCCCCGCTGGGTGTTTTACAGATTTCTGACTTTTTTTTTCATATTTCTGGGTGAAACATTAAGTCTCAGAATAGTATACTCCAAGAATCAAGCTTAGGAACCGTTATGGGCTCTAGAGGCAAAGTCTGATGGGGTCCAGGGGATCTGACGGGGGATACCACTGTGCCCTCCCCACGTGGTGCTTCCAATGCTCCTTTTCCGACAATACCCCCCCCGACAAATCCCCAACCCTTTCCTTAATCCTAAGCCATTTCCCGAAGGACCTGTCATTTGAAGTTGTTTGACGTGGAATTCATTTGGTTGGGATCTGCTCGGGGGATGTTTTCCGAGAAGAGTGATTTTTTTTGGGGGGGGGAGGGGAATTGTTCGGGGGGAATTGTCCGGTTACGATTGAAATAGTTACATGGATCATCAAAGTAAACTAAGTATATACTCAAACACGGCAAACGATGAACTCAAGAACAGAAGGAGGAAATCACACACACACACACACAAATACAAAAATCGACCATTTCGATTGGTTGTTTTGGTGGAGATACAGGAAGCTATCCAGGTAGGGTAAATATCCGGAGATATACTCACTGTTTCTTTCCTCAGTTCGTCTGTTTTGAAGTGTAGTGATGTGAACCTTATAAGGATCATCCTATAAGACCTTACATGAGTCGAAGAAATACACTCCGGTAGAGTCAAAAACAGGGCCAACACAACACCAATACAGTAGAATGCCGTTTTAACTGTAACATAAAAAAATAGTAATATTGCCACAACAAATACCATGCATATGTATGACTGTGGAATTCTGAATCAACAACGTGTTTGGGAATGTTTTTCCTCACTTTTTAGTTATTTATGTAGTTATTAGAGGGGTGTGGGGGTGGGGTGGGGTTTTAAACTATACAAATGGCTAGTTGTAATCTTGGTTAGTTGTAATCTCGCTATTTAAATCTTGTTGTCGTTCGATGAAAGTAGCTGTCCGTTAGATTGCATTTCACTCCCCTTCAGCGCAAGTAGAGAAGTGTTCATGTATCCACTTGTTAGTTAGGGCTTAAAGGGGGTCATTGAGTTGATATCAATAAAGATTGTAGTGATTTTAAAAGGTATAAACACATGAGAATACTAACAATTAGCATAATAAGTTTTACTTCCAGCTTAATTAGTCACATTTCACAAGCAATAGTTATAAAAGCTGTCAAAATTTTCGATTTTCTTTTTTACTGTTACTTGTTACTGGCTGTGTACATGTGAACACAGTACTAATATGAAGTGTCTGGTCATGAATTTTCAAGGACAAAATTAAATCGTTAATTATTCTCACTCATTAAATGTTCCATTGTATGTAAAACATTTGGATCCTCTTAGTTTGACCATTTGTCGTTAGTATTTGAAGGAAATTTCGCAGGAGTGAATTTCACCAAACAACTCAACTGATGAGCCTCTTTAAAGAGCACTGCAGCTTTTGGTTTAGCATATATCATCGTAGTTGCGGCATTAATATGCAAATTGAGAGAGGTGCAAATGTTAAAGTTCCCCTTTTTTTTTACAAAAGTGTATTTTTTCTCTTAAATCTAAACTTTGCTCTTTCTCTTGCAAACAGGGGCTCATAACAACTCATACGATATCAGAGTTTGCACCAGGTACAAATTCGGACCCGGTTAACTGATGTCCATTGTCGCTAGGGTAACCGCGGTATGCGAAAATATTATTTTTTTTATTTTTAAATTTCGGTTAAATTTTGATTTCTTTGTCGAATACGATATTTGTTCATTGATGTGAAATGATGTAGCTTGTAGTATGTAACCCGACATACCAAAAGACTTGTTCTTAGTTTAATAAGTGCTGAATTTTGTCACACGCACAATATAGGTTTGTGGAACGAACGTTGGATCGGATACCCGGGTAACCCCGACGTTTACACTAACTACATTAACGATATTCGACAATCTAACAAGAGTGAAACTAATGAACACACTTCGTATAGGCCATAATGTGCTATAGACCAAGTAGCTGTATCAAATTATAGAGAGACAGATATAAAGAGATAGAGGTAATATAACGACATATCTCTTGCCATTGCAGAATCCAACCCATACCCCATAGAGATGCATCTACTAGCGGTCCTTGACAGAATGTCACCCTCATGTACGAACCTATACTTGATATATGTATATATTTGTGGATGAAAATCTACAATGAGAGGTCCGCACACGTTTAGTTTATAGCTCAATTGTAAATTATGAGCAGGGACCATTTATTTTTTTTTTATCGATTTGCCGTTTAAAACTGGAAATCTTTGCTAGTTGATAATCGTATCGTGAAACTTCATTGAGAGTTACCAAATCAAAGGAAATTGAGAAAATAAGAACATCTGTAAATTTCAGTACATTTACACGATTTCTTTGAATTAAAAGTGGTAGACACTTACACATCGGCTGTACTAGTAATATTTGCAGTACGTAATAGCTTGATGAGCAGCATGTAATAGCTATGGATGAGTAGGTTATAGGCTATAGAGACAAGTTCCCCGATGTTGTACCATAACTATTTTAATCATAATCTATAGCCGACCTCTACAAATTAGGCTTCCACCCATTACTTTCTCACTTTCGACTAACTGTATTGTGTGAGCACCCTAGTCAAGTCCTTGCGTCCTCTTTAAGTCAGACCAGGCATGTGGCCAGGTCAGATTTTTGGCAGGGGATCTCAAATTGAGATAAGTGTAGAGGCATGCCCAGCGACGCATGTAACATACACTCTTAACAGCTTTCTTTTGGTGGGGGTGGGCGGGTGTGGTTGTGGGCGTGTCCACGCCTATGGGCCCTGGTGAGATATGGATTTTGAGCGAAACTAGTGGTGTTATTCATTTGTCTTAGCGAAGCAAGTTTACATCGGCATCTCATTGAGACTGCTAGCGAGTTGGTACTAAATTTTTGTTGATCAATTAAAGTAATAACAATCTATCACTAATGCATGAGATAACGAAAGAGAGAAAAATGGGGTAAAAAATACTTACGGTTATTGTAAGATGCCATTTCGCTGATTTTTGCTGTATTGGAGATTGCTATCTTCAGGTGAACATGAAGGCCCTATGTAGAGGTCTGGTGGCAATGTTACGTTCTGACCGATGTGAGATTGTCAATGATAAACCAGCCCTACAACCTTATATTTATATGTTTTCCCTATACTTTTGTTTCCTATACTTTTTCCATATTTGATTTATTTTCGATAGATAAGCACAAATTTGTGCAAATAGGACCATATAAAACAATGCCATAATATATAGGATCATCACGGTCTCCACCCAATTTAATATTGAAACTTCCAAACTACAAACAACTATTGTTTTGGTATATCTGTAGGGACGTTTCCCTGCAATATTTCGAACAAATATTTCCAACTACAAGAACTCGAGGTGGTCGTTAGCCCAAAATAGGCGATGAATAAGAATTCGTCACGATACCGAATCGATGTTAGCGATCATGCCAGTGGCATCCCTAAGGGAATGGGTGGTGGGAATGTGAAGGGGGCTGGGGGATGTCGGTAGAGGGAGCTTTCATCCATTGGGGATGGACCGTCGTATGCGTTCTTGTCATATGTTTAGAAGGGTGTTGGATATCTATCTGTGATAATTCACAGATCACATACGCTTGTGCCCAAAGGAATTAGAGTTGGAGAATGGAGATAATAGATTTCTACTAAGGAGAATGTGAAGAGGATGTGTGTGTGTGTGNNGGGGGGGGGGGGGTGATGGGGTAGATCATCAGCAATCCATTCTCTCAATGTTAAGTTAGAAATGAAATTATCGACATGTAACAATCGGTGCAAATTTTATGCGTTTTATATTTTATTAATGTCTCATTACTTGTTACTAATACCTCCATATTAATTGTTACGGTACATACTTCTTACTTTTAGTTACCCCGACGGGGAGATAGTAATTAGTTGGTGTGTATTGTAGTGAGTGTAAGAAGCTGGAAAGAAGGTGGGAATCTGGGTGGGAGCAGGTTTTGATAGCCAAGCTTAGGAGAAAGGAAAAGGGGTGCCAATTACTAGTGCCATTCAATAAATCTAAATGAAATGGTGTTTTTGTAACATTCAATTATTTGGCACCTTGCAAGCAAGCAAAGTACCGTCAATCTCAGTCTACATTGAGGTCACATCACCAGAGAATCCAGGCTACATCTGCTTCTTTTAAAGTGAAATCACTGTTAATTGTAAAACAATAAAAACAACAATCAAAATAACAAAGATGGGGCGTTGTTTAAGTTGTTACGTTGTATAAATGATTTGAGCCGAGGTGTCAAATTGGAGTTACTATTTTTTCTTACAGTTGATAAAGTAGCCAAATGCATTGATAGGAGAAAGTAGGCCTAACATGTTAGAAACCGTGTCAATATGCACATCTATAGATGGCTAGGTACGGCCTAAGACTTCCGGAATTTCTAGATCTAAGGTAGTCACTGTTTCGAAAGAAATATTGGCAAAATAATTTGTATTTTTTGTAGAATGATTCCACAGACCCACGCTAGTTACCTCAGATATTTCTCACATCAATTTTATTGGATCACAGAGTGACGTTTCAGTTTAGCCGTTTAGAGGATTTGGTGAGTGTGACGTCATTCTGACGTACTGTGACTATACATATACATTCACAAGCTCCGTAATGTATCCAAATCCTATTGATCGACTGCTGCCAGCTGACCTTGCATTTATCCGGTGTCATATGGAGTACATGCGGTAACATTTACCGCCGTAGAAAACTTGTGTCTGTTCAAGCGGTGCTAACTAGGCATATGACTTTAAAAATAGCATTTTGATTCAGGGTAATGTTCTCGTATCGCGTGGATTAGGGACTGTAGGGCGGAGCGGGGAGAGGATGGCTGCCGGGGGAGGGGTTGTATGGACTTTCGGCTTTTTGCATAAGACAAGAGAAAGGACTGGTGCAGAATGTTCCAATTCTCGACATACGACCGTAATTAACCATGTACCAAGTAAGGTATATAAAATAAATATAAAATGAAACAATGAAATAAATGTCTTTACCCTCCTTAACACAACTCCATCAACAGTACTTTGTAAAGTATTATTTTCACATGAGGGATTTTTTTCACGTGGGTGCATGGGGGAGTATGGCATTGGTCGGTTCCTGTTCTTTCCATATGTTGAACTTTATTAATTAATAACAAACACAGTCAATACTCCCGTAATTTGGAATTATTGTTTACTTTCTTTTTCTGTTTTTTTTTTCAAAGAAATTTCATCGTTGCTTTCGTCAAAAATCCAACTCAGCACTTTACGATTCTATTTGTGACTGTCAAAGAATGGCAAGCGATGAGGAAGGCTTTTCTGAGCAAAGCAGTATTTTTTCTGTGTTTATTTTTTTTAAGATGACAAAAATATGGGTTATACCACCTATGCCACATCATTTTGACAGTCTGGAATCTTCTTTGGATGCTTGCTTTCCGGTATACTGTCGGTTTTAAATTCCATTAACGAATCAACCAAAACCAAAAGTGAAGCGTTACACAAGAGATGCTGCTTACTATTGGCGGGCTTTTTGAATAGTTTGAAAGGAGATCTTGTGTAAGCTCGCTACTTGGTGTTCATCAGTTTTGTGAGACCTCGGGGTAGGGAGGGGGAGGGGGTGAGAAGCGCACTTGGCGAGCACCCTGATGTGATAAATTTCAGGCTTATAAGTAGCCAATCTGCTACATAGTTCCCAAAACAACTGTGATTGGGGTGATACACCTTATTTATATAATTATTAATATAATTTACTCCTTGAAGGGTAGTTAAAATACTATCATAAAGCGATCACACAGGCGCGACTACCAACTTAACAATTGTGGATCAAATTTGGCATCTTTTTTTCAC
>VJOZ01004709.1:0-18082 GCA_009801055.1 Stichopus horrens | reverse complement strand
CACGAAAGGTTGGCTGAGACTTAAATTATTTTCTAGTTTCATTATTTTCTCAAAGAGTTCTATCACATGTTATTTTTGTAGAGATTTCCTGCATGTGTTGTCAGAGTTCAAGCACGTCCTGGAATTCCCGGAAAATTAGAGGAAAGTAAAATATGAATTTCCAGGACTTGAAAGTCAGGAAATTTTATCTTATTTTTTTCCCCCTAAAAGTTTTGGAAGTCAGTGAATTTCCAGAATGCATGTCTCTTGCAATTTCCATTCAGTTTAGAAAAACTAAAAAGAATTACGAATATGTTATTAGTGGTTTTCAGGGTTACCACAGTCATGGAAAATCTGGAAAAGTCATAAAAGGTTTGAAAAAGTTTTCCAGGCCTGGAATAGCTTTTTACGTTCATGAAAATTGTGCGTGAAGTCCTGGAAATGTTTACAATGCAACATTGTTCCTTACTCACAATATCAAAATGTATTCTCACCTGGTAATTCTTTCATTTTTGCTGCTATAGCTAATTAAGAACTTCCTGGGGTACATCAGGAGACCTTGTGAAAATTCTTTATTCTATACTGCGAAAGTTATGTAACTTTTATGCCACTAGAAAATTACAAGAACCCTGGGGTATTCAATCCATGGCTTTTTACAATGTATCGTATACTGTTTATTGTTCACCTACTCACACAGCTGAATGCCCCAGGATATAGATTAATCAGTATAGTGTGTCGCAATTTTTATTTCAGAAAAAAATGAGAAAGCTATTTAATTGTATTGATAGATTTACAATTAGTCTACTGTACTTAAAAATTCCTGAAATATTTAGTTGAGATCCTCAAAAGTGGTGGAAAAGTCAAAGAATTCTGCCAATTTAAATGTGGAATCATGTTTGTTTTCATGGAGATTTCCTCCATGATTTTACGCATTATTTTATCAAATGCGTTCCTTCATCCCTCAGGTCAGAACGAATAAAAGCAAGTAGAACTACCGACCTCGTGCCCAAACATGCAGGACCCACGCAGGCTGAGATGGATGAACTTAAGGGGAAGAACAGAGAACTTCAGGATGAGGTAGGATGAAAATCATAGTAAATTGTTCAGAATTTGTAATCTAATTTTATTCCTTAGTCCTGCTTTTGTTCATGTTTTGGTCCATGTTTTTAGTTTCTTTTGGATTAACAGCTCGTGTTTACCTGGATTGGTAGCTTATGTTTATGTGTGTGCTTGTGTATGTTGTAGACCTGATAATACAATAATATAAAAAAAATGTTCATTCATCCATCAAACACTGGCAGACCAATTCAAGATTTGGACAGACCAGCCTGGCCCCAACATGGCATGGAATTAGAGCTAATAGGATCATTTACAATTGAGTAATTTTTTTTTTCCAAATAGCAATTTCAGAATAATTGAAAAAATTCAATTATATGAAACAATTTGAAGTTTGCCTTCATCTCAAACTTAATCTGATTCTTCTTTGGTTTCCTTCGCAGGTGTTCTCCTTAAAGCGACAGCAGTCTTTCAGCCAGGACCTGGCGATCCAGGAACTCGAAAATAAAAACCAATTCCTGACGGAGAAAGTGTCTGACTTGCAGAAGCAGCTCATTGACAGGGAAATGGCCACATCAAGGGTAAGTTTGTTGTAAGAGCAGTCCAGCTGAGAGGCATGGTTCAGAGAACGTTACAGAAAGTTCATCTGGTTAGCGGTCCGTTGTCGTGACAACAGCATGTTTCTTATCAAGGATTGAAAGAGAAAAGTAAATGAAAAAAAAAATTAGCTCTCCTGCTCTATATTCTAAAGGAGTGGTTTAGGTTAATATTCACTGATGTACATCTTTGTATCTTTAGACCAATTTTGAAAAGGTATGAAAACTTCAAAGCGACACTGGCCTCAGTTGCAATATGGAACTAAAGTCGTTTTTGTATCGTTATAACTTCCAAAAAGATTTCCCAGTTAAAAGGTTGCTTGTTCTTTACTTCGTTGTGAATTGCGCACAATTATGCAGATCAGCTTTAGAACATCTCCTTGGTTCTTAGTATTATCACCAAGGATAAGTTGTAGTATCAATCTACCCCATAGGATGAAGATCAACCTCTCCCACCCACCTCCAACCCTTCATCATCTCTCAGCTTTATTTTGATGCGCTTCTACCATCGTGTCTAGATTACGGCAATTATGCTGTAATTTTTCCTCCTTAATTAACTGGAATCTTATCAGTCAGAGTTGCGACATCTGTAGAAAAATGTTGAATCGCATTTCAGCCTGCCTCCGTGCTGTCGGCGACGGCTCCGAGGTCCTCGAGGGACGACGAGGACAGTCTCCGGAAGAAGGTACTGGAGCTCTCTCAAGAAAACATAGAACTGAGATTTGAACTTGAGCAGGCAAAGGTTGACCTCCCTCGACTGAAGGAGAGAGTGGAAGACTTGCAGAAGTACAATGATGCCTTGAAAGCAGATCTGGAAAAAGCAAAGAAAAAACTGAAGAACAGCTCAAGTCAAGGCTCTAGCAAGGTAAGTCTTGGCCTCATTTCCATTTTGAAGGTGGAAAGTGAAAAAGCGAGGGATTGTGGCTGTCATGGAACAAACAAAAGTCAGTGCATGGTTCTTTTCCAGTCCTCAGCTCCGTCTTCCTCACTTGTGGCACGTCATGTCGTCACAAAGAATGTTAGAAAAACTATTTTGTAAATTCCCCCTGCAAAATTGAGATGATTTTCCAATAATTTTGACATTTTTTTGTAAAAGTTTGGCCTGTAAAAGTGAACAAAAATGCATTTATATTTGAGCCTCTTCTGAAAGACAAAGCAAATTCAACAGCTGTAGCCTATTGTCAACATTTTTCACAGGTGGAGAAGAGCTCCTGTATGGGGGGGCAGAAACTTTTTCAGGGAAGTGTTTCCTTTTTCAGTGGGACAACAATTTTAACCCACTTGGTTGCCTATGAAAAACCCCCTCTTGGAGAACACTGGTAATGTATCACAGCAATTGTAGAAGTCAGGCTTTTGCCAGAAACATTTCTTTTAAACAATCAGTTTGCATTGGCATTTGATCTCCTCCTCTCCTCGATCAATTACCCCAACATGCAGCAGGGAACCAGCGGCAAGACCATCCCGGAGCTGGAGAGGACCATCGGCCTGATGAAGAAGGTGGTGGAGAGGGTCCAGACTGAGAATGAAACCCTCAAGAAGGCTCCAGGGGTGACCACCCAGACAGAGATCCATTCCTTGAAGGAGGAGAACCAAAACCTCAAGGTGAGACAAGCTGTGAATTTCAACTTTCGATTTTGACTGGTGTTTCGAATGTGACTGTTGTCTGGTCATCAAAGATGCTAGACTGGAAGGTATCATTTTATTCGCCATCCTTGCAAAGAAATGAACAACCATAAATTTCCACCAACCTATCCCTGGATATCGTACATCCTTGAAGGCACTTGTTAGGCTGCTTGTTAGAATTGTGTTCATTCTTCACACTTCAAAATTCAGCTCCCATCAGCTGACCATTTTAACATTTTCTGTACAAACATATGTAGATGTGGAGGTCAAAACGTTGTCAAAAGGTCGTCAATATTTAGCAGCAACTGTGACAAACCCAAAAGTTCACCATAGAGTCACACATACATGTTCAACACCGAGGCAAAACGGTTTCTCGATGAGTGGACAGTGTCATGTCTTTGGCATTCTAAAATTCTCTCTGAGGTTCACCAGTGGTGACATGGTACATTCTTGTTTGTCTCCCAGGCAAATGTTTCAGTGCTCTTTGGCAATTCATTCACATCTATACAGCAAGTGAACTGTAACTCGTAAAAAATGTTGGCTTTGCTAGTGTGCAAAATGTAAGTTTACTAGAAGTCTCATACCATCCACTGTACAATGTTGACTTGTTTTGTGGGAAATTAAAGGCGGTCACTCGCTACCCACTCATCACCCTCATCTTCCTGGCTGGGGGATAGCAAAGTTCTCAACTAGTTCTGCTCTTTGATTGACAGCAAATTCAAAAGATGCCGAGTAGCTCGTATTAAACATCATACACAATGACCCATTGTTTTAATTACACATGTAGGGGAAGTTCGGACAGACTGTGGGGGGAACTAGAGGTAAGTGGTTGAGAGAATTGAAACTGTTTGGAGTGATGAGCTTTTGTCTTTAAGCACTACTATAATGTTTTCATCTGATGACATCGTTACAACCATCTAAAGAGACAGATTTTTCGAGGAAAGTCTTCTAAAAATGTCTCTCCTCAGGGTGAACTGGACAAACTGAAACTTCAAATCGGAGGACAGCTGAGCACCAGGTACGAGAACACGCAAAGGGGCATCTCCAAAATGGTCTCAGAGAACGACAGGCTGAGACAGGAGTTACAGAGAGAGGTGGAGGCTGCAGAGAAGCATCGACTCAACCACAGCAGAGCTCTTAAAGATAAAGAAAGACTGGAGAGACAACTTGAAGAGGTATTAATTACTTCATCCTAATGCTCTATGTCATGATTTCTTCCTTTATTCTAAAAGGGGTCCCAGCCTCTTAAGATGAAACCAGTCTTCTTGATAATAGAGTTTATTCTTAACTTGAATTTGAATTGAGTGCTGTAAAATTGGGGGGGGGAGAAAAGTATCCTTACGCATCCCAGTTTTGGGGAAGGTAGCCAAAGACTACACAGTCTTTTGTTCCATCAAGTGGGGATGCTCAGTAGTGATCCTGGGGACAAGTTGTGAGTTTGCATTGGAATTGTTCGTTCAACCCCTCATGTGTCATTACCCCCTGAACACTTATGAAAAAGATAAGGCGGTAACGATAAAGGTTACGATATAGAGTCTTGATAAGCCCCAAATGGCGCCCTGACCTTGGAAGTGTACTAAACTGAAAGAGTGTAAATTCATCATGTCACATTGCGTTCTGTGGAAATGGTAAGCTGTTACTTTAAGTTGGACCTTCCCAAGGATTTGTAAACAAAAATAAACTTCCAAAAATATGCCCAGGCCTCTTTTTTTTTCTTCTTTTTTTTTAGAAAAGAATCTACTCCATCGCAGAGAATAAAAGGTACACCAGAAGTCAGCCCTCTAAAGTTTGGTCTATGAGTCTCAGTCCTTCTTACTCCAATTTACAAATCATTTACAGATTTTCTGGCATTTTCTTCTCCCAGGTTCGAGAAAAGCAAGCGATAGAGCAGGCGAGGGGTCCTAAACTAGAAGCAACTGACCCTCAGAGTTGGAAGTCTATTGTTGTGACCAGGATGTACGAAGAGAAGATGAAGGGAATGGAGGAGGAGATGGAGAGAAAGGTATCCTCTTGATGTCTTTGTCTTTTTTGTGGTTTATTTTTTATCTCTACTGGATTTCTTTGAAACATGTTTGTTTGTCCTTTTGTCTGTGTGTTTGTCTGATGAATTGCACGTTTGTTTCATTGTGTGCGTATTTGTTTGTTTGGTTGATTGATTGATTGTGTCATTCTATTGCTTCTGCTGTGTTCATTTGGCTGTTTGTTGTCTGTCTCTTCATTTGCATGTTAGTTTACTGGATTGTCTGTTTGTTTGTTTGTTTGTTTGATTAATTAATTGATTGTTTCATTACATAATTGCCCTACTGTTTATTGTTATGCCTGTTTGATTGATTCTTTTATTATTTGTTTTGATTTTGCATTGATTGATTGTCAGGTTTTTCCCTCTCATTTGTATCAAATTGCAGAATTCATCCTTAGGAGATATGAAGAGGCTGCTGAAAGACTCGGCTCATAGGGAACAGGAGTTGCTCCACAAAGTCAGCGACCTGCAAGAAAAAATCTCGGTGCTCGAAAAATTCCCGAACGACGTGACGTCTGACACTGACCTGGTCCAGCAGCTGCAACAAACGAGGTATGTGGCTCATAGAGGTAAATGATTTGGTTTGATGTGAAACAAAGGAGTTTATAGATATAGAGGGTGTGATGTGTATCTGTGGAAATGGCCACCCCATTGAGAACTAGGACTCTAAAACCTTTCCTCGGCTTGTGGTGAACTGAATTTACCATCACCCCATGACATAGAGCTAGCATTTAGTGGCCTAAAAAATGTTCATAGTCTACAGTTCACTGTGACTGACAAAAGTGCTTTGCAGTTCGCATTTTGGTCATGCCTCCACGGTTTGGAAACTGGCTTACATGTAATGGTCGTTGGCTTACATTTGTTGGTATACCAGAGGTAGGTTCTCCATTTTCATTGCAATACATTGGCTTTTGGGAGGATGAGTACTGGTGTACATTTATTCATTCTCCATAATCTGCAGTTTATCCCTGCAAAACTCATCTGCACGTGTGCCATTTCACAGCGTTGTCCTTGTTGGGTTAGTCAACATTTCCACCCACCAGTTTCCCTATGCTGATCGAAGTACCATAAGATTTTGTCCCTATATGTTTTCAATTAATTAGGTAACAGTAAATATGGAAATGTTCCCCCCTTTGTCTTTCAATGAATGGCATGAAAGTTTTATGACTCTCTATTCTTTAAAGTATATAGTTGCTGACGTATTGTTTCAATTGAGAAAGAACTTGTCAGAGCAGATTTTTTTGCAATCTGGATTTCACATTTTCCTGCAGACTGAAGGTGAATCGACTGGAAAACGAAAAGGCGGAACTGATGAACGAGATGAAGTTGAGAAAATTACAGACGGGTGCAGATAATGGTCCTGAGGTGAAATTTATATTCCTCTACAAAATTCATGGATGTTGACTAATAAGCTTGCATACGCCCAAGACAAGTTAAGTTGAGATGTTCAAAAGTCAGGACTTAAGGAAGTTAAGACAGTACAGATAGTGCAGAAAATACTTGAGCCGTTTTAGGAATGCGGCACTTTGAAGCAGAGCGGTTACTTTCTGTTTTTCCATATGGTCCTTACCAAAACCACGTGTTTCTGAAATATGGTGGGACTTGGCCGACACTGAATGTTTTGTAACACTCATGAGGGGGTCTTGATCATTTTTGAGAAAGGATTTGATACAAAACTAAACAAAAATATAAAAGAATGAGCAGAAAAAGCTACTTTTCCATTCATCTCCAGTGCAAGAGAATCTTGATACCTCGTAGAACCATCTGACAATTGATTCGTTCAGTATCACCGAAAGAAGATTTTTTTACGTTAGGTATTGTTGCTAGAGAATTTTTGATCGCTCAGAGAGCCTGGATTTTGTGTATTCCTGATTGCTATCATTGCTTAGTTGTCATGTTTTAATTGTCACCGAAACAGGATTCTGTCGCCGAGAGGTTGCTTAGCAACACCAGGCTCATGGAGGAGACCGTCAACATCAGGACAGATCTGAGAACCATGGAACTGGAATATGAAAAGATGAAGNNCTGTTATTTCATCCTTCTATGTAGATCCGTCTAAGACCTGCCATTCTTTGGCTTTAGTGTTGTTTATTCTTTTTTTGTTTCTTCTTGTTCAGTTAGCTGTTAGCTTGAAATAAAGTTTGTTTTGCTCATAATTAACCTTCCTTCAACTTTAATCAGTGTCTTTCCGTCCTTCTCCCACCCCACCCCTCCTTTTGACTTTCTTTCTTCCCTTCTGCATGAATATTTCATAATGGACCGATCATTCTGTCGTTCAAGTGCGGCTTTTTTTTTAACGTGAAACTGAAATGTTTGTCTCTCAGCAATCTTTAGTCATGATAGATCATTCTCTCTCTTTTATGATCACCATCTTCCGAAGGGTTTCCTTCCCTATTATGCCTTTTTTTATTCCTGCGAATTAAAGGTAGGCTAAGGATAATTCTACATAGAGTGGCTCCCCCCATGTACAAGGTTTCCTTCCATTTTTAGTGCCTCTTTTATCCAGTGCCTCATTTATCCAATGCCTTCTCTCATTTCCAGTGCTCTCTTTGTACACATTGTCTCCTTCCACACACTGTTCCTCCTTCCATATCCAATGCCTCCTCCTATATCCATTACTTTCCCCATTGCTTTCCCCATTTCCAGTGCCTTTTCCCATGTCCAGTGCTCCCCTCCTTCACATTCTCCTACCACATACAGTGTCTCCTTCTATATCCAGTGCCTCCTTCTATATCTAGTGCCTTCTCCCATATGCAGTGCCCTCTCCTATGCCCAGTGCCTTCTCCCATGTATACTTCCACCTCCCATCCTTCCATATCCAGTGCCTCTTCCGTGTCTGTTGTCTCTTTCCACATGCATACACATACCTTCTTCCATATAAAGTGCCACTTTTCTATACCCAGTATCTTCCTGATGTTTGAAGCTATCAAGACTTTGTTTGTTTTCATTATTTCCCTCCGACAGTTGAGAGGGGAACTTGAACAGTTTGACCCATCATTTTTCGAGGAGATAGAAGATCTGAAATTCAACTACAGAGAAGCAGTCCAGAGGAATGTGCAATACGAAGAACAACTTCGAAATCTATCCCAGCAGTTTGGTGTCACAGTCCACATTCCCCCTTAAGTGGAGATCCTAGGTGTTGAGCCGCATACCCTGCAATGGTCACACGTGTGTGGTTCAGCTATTGTGAACTTCTCCCTTTTATACCTTCACATCTTCTGTGCAGTTCATCTTGAATGAAATAATCATGAATTGTTTTCTATAGCTGTACTCCCAGAAAAAGAAAAATGTATTTTTGGGAACAATAGTAATGATCTGTGTAGATTAGAATGATCCAGAAGGAATTTGGTTTGAGAGAACATTTTCATCAACAGTTGGTGTTGATGAGACCTACATAGCTCTAGATAGGGGTCAAAAAGTCGTTGGGGGTTAGCATTGGTCAGATTTTGAGAACCTGGTTCATAATTTCCTGGGAAGGGAAGCTCGGACAGCATTTGGTAATTGATCTGTAAGCTTGACATAGTAGTGAGCTCAAAATCATTATTTGCTCTTGATGGCGGTAAAACGCCCTTTGGAGTCAACTGTGAAAAAGTTTGTTTTAATCTTTTGCAAATTTATGATTCCCTGAGGCCCTGCACATCTTGACGAAAATATTCAGTTACGGAGGCAATTGGAGTCTACCTTCTACGAGTGATAACGTCGACATGATTAGTTGGTAGAGACCTACGTTTTGACAAGTAGCTTTGAAGAAAAAGAACCGGTCATTTATTTTTATCTTTTGAATGTGTCAGGAAAATGTGATTGTTATGTATAAAACTTTACAGGGACAGGGCATTAAGCCAATTCTGGCACAGTTCTAGTTTGGTGGCAGAGCTGGGAACATGAAACTCTTCCTTGTCTTGAAGTTATTGTACACAGCTGAAAGCTGCATTATGAGGTACTACTTTGATCAGCAATTCCTCTTCTCTTGTGTTCATGTGACCCATTTTACTTTGTAATGGCCACATTAATTGGACAGCGTTTTGTGTACTTATTGTGTAGGAAAATCAGGAGCACGGTTGAGAATCAGAGCTGGTCTTAAACTGTGTCCCAGAGGTCTCATAAATTTGATAACAATGGCTATACAGTTTGTAAAATTTGTGTCAGAAACTCTGGTGGGAGGGAGGTTTTAACTTATCGTGTTGTCCACGAATTCATTTCAAAAACATCAATAATATGAATGGGAGTGGCTTGAAATGGCTGAGATATGTCAGGGTACATGTTCCTTGTTGCCTGGAGTTGCCCGTTTAACTTGTTTGAAGGAACATTGTAAAAGAGAAGTACCTGAAAGTTTGAACAACTGAAAAGATGAACACCTTGAGAAACTTAACAGAGTGTAATATTTAGTGTTTGTAATAAATTATCATAAATATATTTACGTCTACCTACAATAAAAATTAAAAAGAAACATCACTTTTACTTTTGTAGTCTTTTATGTGATTCAGTACCACAATTGTTCTGAACAAGTGCCCACTTAGGCTAAATGGAGAATGAATGTACATTTGTTCTTAAGATTTATAATTTACGACGTAACAAGATTTACTGAAAACAAAGAAATATTGTAATCCTTAAGATTGAGTCCACAAAACTGGTGAGGAGGGAGGGGTCTACCAGATCCACTGAGAGGAAAGATACACTTTCTGTGGTGGTGTAGGGGTACCCCCACCCCAAGGGGGTTATCTCTCAAGTGGCACCTGCTCATCATCATTCCTATGATTGGTAAAACTGTGGGAAGAGCGCCACCATCAGTAGGCGTGGAGGGTAGCAGAACACTTTGGGATAAAAAATACCTCTTACATTGCCAGAAATCACACTCCCAGACTCAGTTGGGGCTCGTTCAGTCTTGCTGCGTTCCTCAATAAACTGTTGCTGGGGGCCACAGCCCCCTCCAGTCATACCGTCACTACAGAGTGTTCTTGAATGGTTGGGAATTTTTAAAGTATTTGCAGATCTGACCCAGTTGCGATCATTGTTCGGGATGTTGCCATTAGTGTGTACAGCTTGATCACATGACCGCCTGGTAATTAAGCTCTGCTTGTGAAAGCCTCATCAAAGTTAGCACTGTTTCACACAGTCACTGATTTTGAAACACAGTGAACAAGAAATGCAATTTGCTGCACATCCAAACGAATTTGCTGGATGTAAAGTTCTCGCAAAGAAAAACAAAACATGTTCAGGCAAGGAATAAAGGCGATATGCTAATTTGTCGTGACCGGGTAAATACCCCCAGGACAGGCACCCCCTCCCCCTCCCATGTGACTGTTCAGTTTTTGTCATGGGGGTAATTGTGTGGAAACCTAATCTGTGGAGCTTGAAAAGTCATTTTACACCAACACAGATTTAGAGAACCTTTGTAGATACAACACAGTATAGCTGAGGCCAATACAGCAGGTCTTGAAGTGACAAAGATAGCTTGGGCCTGAAAATATCTCCAGCCATTCAAATATGTTTGCATACTTTCTCATAGCAATAGGAATGACTTGAAAACAAGTTTGCTGTATACTGTTTTACATCTGAAACAGCTGCCATTAGTGAATTTACAATACTACAGGATGAAACCATGTGTATCTCAAGAACAAGGTTTAAATTAACTTGCTAGTCTGAAGGAGGAGACTCCAGTGAACGTGGCAGAGAAAAAAAAGTCAAATCTATTTTGGGGTGATGGCAAATATATGTGAGGGGAAAGAAAATATAAAGACCAATTAATAAGTAAGGACTGTCAAATAAAAAAATACAAATCAACATTAAGAAGTTGATCTAATGACCAGAAAGAAAAAAAAAACAACAAACTGACAAACATAGAATTTGGCAACTGTGAATACCGTTAAATATTTACCTTGGATGTATAACCACAAAATATCCAGAATCTAGATGTTGGATCTCTTACTTATTGCATCGCCATCCCAAACGGTGGCATACATCATTAATGGAGTACTTAAAATGACTGTCAAAATACAATAACCCACTTCAAGCCAGAGTAACGTCGCCCTCGATCACAAGACGCACAGCACCAACCTACCACATACTAAAGGCCCTACAGCCATTTGTTTTTACTACACAGACTTTTAGGCATACAACTCTTGGAAGGAAAGGCACTGGCTTCGTTAATTTAAGCTAAAGGTTGTGTAACATGCATCAAGAAAAGAGCTGGTTTTGTTCAAAAGTTGCTGAATGGAAATTGGCCAAGTTGGAACAAGGTTTCTATCTATCACCATTTTTGAGATACGGCTTTTCAAAGTTTTTGATGAAAATGCAAATATGATGATAGTGTTGGTATTTCTTTTGCTAGGCCTATTACCTCTTAATTACTGGGGCTTCAGATTGGTAAGTGATATCAATGTTTGTAAGGCAGGAAATTCATGCTTCCAACGAAACCGTCGGTGCAAATAAAATTCTTGGTTGTCCTTGAAATAACGAATCANNAATGTTTATTCATGATGCAGGCACAAGGCATGGAGTTGCCTATAAAATTGTCATTATTTGAAGGACTGTGATGGAATTTAGTAGCTACTGTATTTTCAACATTTTAATGATTAATACTGCAAATATGCCAAAATGTCATTTTCATCGTCACACAACCTTTTAAAGCTCACTAAATAGCACAGATCAGTACTGTAGGCCTATGGTAGACTAGTGGTAGAACATTACATCCAAGCAGTGTAAATGGTACCCATGAATGCACACACTGTATAAAACATGCTACCACCCATGACGGAATGAACAAACTGACATGCAGAGTAGCTACATGCTACTCGTGTATGCACAAGCAAGTATAATGCTAGCTAGACATCAATGTATCATGTATCCATAATGCATGCTACCCATCAATAAACATACATGCAGAGCACATGTACCAACCATGAATGTACACACAGAAGACATGCTACTATCGATGTTCAGCATGTACGAATGTAATGCATGCTACCCATTCATGTAACATACCACCAAATTGCATGCTACACATGTACACACAGGCAGAATACATGCTACTCATGAATGAACACACAAGTACAATACATGCTATCCAGCATGTAAATACAAGTAGAATACATATGCTACCCTTCTATGTACATACCATACATAGTAGAACATATGTTTTCCTTCAACGTAGATACAGTATTAAAGGGTAGATCATACTTTAATAGGAATTCATGTAACCTGAAGAGTTCATGCCACACAAACACGTACCTATACATGCATGCAGAATTCATGCTATTACAAAGAGTGTGCACAGAAGGATAATAAATGCTCCCCATGGATGTACATACAAGTGCAACATGTAGAACATGCTACCCCGAGATACAAACTAACCAGAGCTGTTCCCAACCCACAAACAAGGAACAATAACAGACTCAGTATTAATCCCATACCCTGTTCCTGTCATTTAGCAGTCAGCATGAATGATCTAGCTTGCGAAGAGGCCAACTACATATCATGCTGATTCTTTGTTCTCTCAACGACGCACTGATGTCGCTGTACACGACATCCATAAAACCAGACTGCAGGAGCTTTAAAAAGTTGCATTTAATTCCCCAAACTAAAGACATGTGTTGGCCTTAATGTCTAAGGCATACTTTAAGGAGACTGTGCATGTCCTGTAGGTAGAGAGCACAAAAGATCATCACACTGAGTCCTTGAACACAAACTGTCGGGCTGGGGTGTCCAAAGTGAGGCTGATGCAGCAGGACTCCCGCACTGTGATACATTCACATACAGTTCACATACATTCACATACAGTTTAAGTGGCTCTTGATATGAACACAAATCATTGGAGGACTAAAGCCAGTTGCTTCCTTTGCTTTTGAAGACTGCTGTTTTCCTTACACAAGATTCCTGATGTCTCCTCTTTGCACTCGGGTCTGAATAGGCATTTCCACATTGCTCGCACTTGAATGGTTTCACCCCCGTGTGTATCCTCTCGTGCTTGATCTTGTTGCTCCGGTCTGCAAACTCCTTGGAGCAGTAGATGCACTTGAATGGCTTGATCCCTGTATGTGTCCTCTCATGGAGCAGGAGGGCACCTGCCCTGTGGCAGTCTTTGTTGCAAAAGCGACACAAGAACGACTTTGGTTTGCGACAGGGGAAGAGCACCCGCGACATTGGCTGAGCCAGCGGCCATTTCTTCGTGCCAAACCCAGAGCCGGCATTTTTGTCGGGAGGCACTCTCCTTCCAATGCCCCGGGATGGTCCACTCTGAGCAGGTGAACTGGAGAGGAACTTTGGCAAAGCAGTTAAGGCTGATTCAGAGGGCGTCATCCCCGTCCCAGAATGAAAGTTTCTACTCCGTTGCTGATGAGCATCCTGATCTGACAAAACCTCTTGATAATGGCTGGAGGTCGAGGATGACTGTTTCGCATCGAACCGATGCGGTGGTCTCTGGGGGCAAGTAACTGACCCCTGGATAGCGTTTCTGTCTACCCGATCCCAGAATGCACCGTTCTCGTCCACACCATCTCCATTCTGACGACTCCCATCCGGCCCACTGCCGGACAGTCCGAGTACATCTCTTCTGTACGACTGTTGCATCCTGCTATGGCCAAGACTGGCATCCGAGGTTGGATTCACTTGGGAAGACTCTCGCTGTATTCTCTGAGGCACACTTAAAAGCGGCCTATCATCTACAGGCGGAGATGCTAGTGGCACATCGAAGTGGGCCTCTTGATTCACGGAAGAATTCAAGGATGGAAGACCACGGTGTGTTTCTGCTAGCTTCTGTTTGCTATCAACATTTGGAGACTCCATAACAGAGTTAATACAGCTGTATGGTATGATTGCAGACGGTTGCACCTGACTGGACGGGTCATTTTCACCATCACGGGCATCCGATACAGCTATGACGACACTTTCGGCGGGTTGAGGGTCCCCAGACAGCCCTCCTCGACCTGGAGCGATCAAATCTGAAAAGGTAAGACAAACAGTTTGCCTGAGAGACTTGTAGCCACATGAAGAAAGCAAACTGCAGCATACAATCAAATTGAAAATGAACGAGTATAGTATCTCCATGATCATAGTTCTATCAGAACTGGTATTCCAAATACAGCCAACGTAACTGGGTCACTCTTGAGCTATCGCATTTCTTTGACCAACACCGACCTCGAATGACCATTTCTACCACCATCTGGAAGTAGTCTTCCTTGGTGTAATGCAGTGCTTCAAATTTCCTTATCTTCAGACCGCTATTAAACTGCGATTCCGAGACTTTCTCGGATCTTTAGTAGCTACCGATCCCAGTGGTCACTAAAACATTCCCCAAAGCCAAAAGGCCTCTTGCACTCTGTGTTTGTTCACATACCAAATTATAAAATGTCTCTACATTCAGCTTCCTGAAATATCACGTTTTTTAATGAGCAACCGTCCCACAGTTGCAAACACATGCACAAAGATTTGCAGCGACATAAAAATGAGGACTTTCCATGAGACAAAGAGCTTAGTCACCATTGCAGCACATATTGAGTGTTGACACAATTTCTTTCAAGGACTTTAAGGAAGACCCAAGCAAAACAGCTTAAAGGGACTGGCCAATGAAGATAATGGGTATTTCATGTAAGGAATATTTTTAATTGTGATATTATTATTCAGAATATGTTCCTCTCTTTATTGGTGAAAACCATATCTCGATAGCTTCTGTTAGGAAGTTATGGATTTTTAAAGAATTAGCTATTTCAAAATGGTACATTGCATTTTGGGAACATTACGATGTCACACAGGCACAATCACTTGAATATCGTTGTATTTCTTCATAATCTCAACTGTCTTACAAGAAACACAGAGTTGAATGAAACCTTTATTTCCACAATATTTTGCAGTAAATCTACAATATTCACCCAATCTAAACTTCAGCTGTGTCAAATTTTTCAAGTTGAAGGGGTTACAGTATCCTAAACAACAAAGAATTCTTGCAGTAATTTGACACAGTTACATAGCATTTTAGTAAACTTGAGGCAAATGGAAATCTTTCATGACCAGAAAACTCTTTCTCCAAAGAGCAGTTTCTTGAGTTTAAGGAACAAGATATTAAGATGGGGTTTGAAAAAAAAGTAAAAAATTATTCTCTCTCGTTTAATGCCCCTATCACATGTCAGTGGAATGTTCCTTTAAGTATTAGTGTGACAGTTAATTATTGGGATAGAGTCCTCACTGATGTCATGGAATACAAAAACACAATACACACAGGTACATAAATAAATCATTATGAATGCATTCAGCTTGCTTTACGATGGCCTTTCCACCCATCCTGCAGTCCTAGTTCTGAACTAAATTTTCCTTGCAAAATTGAACGCGATTTTTTTCTTTTTCTTTCTAAATTACTAGTACAGCTCAGTTCACGATCTTCAGCTTTTCTCTACAAAGCATAATGTTGTTTTGTTGGGCAGAGAGGAAGGGGACAGTGTGCCACAAAACTGTACTTTACACTTCACTATGCAGACATCACATTTTCATGTAACATCATCAAGTTAATTGAAAGCCGAGTCAATTACCTCCCCCTTCTTGGCTCACTGTGGTTCCTGCGTCACGATTCTGGCCCTCGGGTTTTTCTGCGTTGACATCCTCACCCGTCACATCTTCATAAAACATGAAATCTTCCATTTCTGCTTTGATGACGATGTCTTCTGTCAAATGCAAATTAAACTGATGCAAAATGATCGCAGAAGCAACGATGAATTTGTTGTTTGTGACCTAAGATTGACACACATCTTGATCTAATGGTAGGATGAAGGGATCATTTTCTTCAGAAGGGGGATGAAAGTGGAGAAGGGAGGGACCAATATTATGTCTTTGTTGTAGTGAATTCTTAAACCAGCACCCCTCCTCCCCTTCCCCATTCAGCCCACTCTCCTTGGACTGTAATAAGATGAATGCATCTTGGAGAGCAAAGTGGATAGGAAAGGCTATCTCTGGATATTGAATCTATTCATAAGGCTGAAACTATTAAATCATGACAAAAATGGCCTTCAATGGCTTGAATAATTTGCATGGAGCTGAATATTCATGATGGTATGACATACTGTATGATAGTACATCAGTCATACTACAAGACTCCTGCCCTAAATTGTTTCCCATGGTTTTAAAACTGGCCTGCAGAATCATCACTAACCCATTCAAAGATGACAGTTCTCTACTAATTGACCACAGGACCAGTCGTCCACGGGCCCCATGCGCCCTGCCCCAGGGCAGTATGACACTTTTTTTACTTTGTTCTTGGAAGCTTCCCCAACAGGAGAAAGGAATGTCACCATCACGATATTGGAATCCCCCCTGTATGGTGTCCTTTCCAAAATGGTAGACATGCAATGCAATTTCAACAGTTTTGCCTACATCTCAGTTTCTTGGATAGACACAGTCAAGATCTTGGTCTCTGCACCCATGTTTGTAAGGGTGAGCA
Source organism: Stichopus horrens (assembly GCA_009801055.1). Classification (NCBI taxonomy): domain Eukaryota; kingdom Metazoa; phylum Echinodermata; class Holothuroidea; order Aspidochirotida; family Stichopodidae; genus Stichopus; species Stichopus horrens. The sequence continues at coordinate 1,386 of VJOZ01004709.1, read as the reverse complement.
ATCCAGTGGTGACACCCCTACAACTCTGTGACTCAGGGATCCCATGTTGACCACTAACCGCTTTTAGCAGGAGTCTACCATGCTACCATAAGCTTTTTCTACACCATGAAAAATTTCTCCTGTATATTTGTAAATGTTCATAATTACATTTGAATATTGGATGTATCCTTTGCCTAGGTAAAGTCATGACTGAGGATGTAAAAAACTGGTAGATATTTGACTGGTGTGAATATGCCCCCTGCTCCCCATACCCCTACCATTGATGTCACAGCCTCCTGACTCTGGCTATTCCGCAGATCGGTGGGAAAACGCCCCCAATAGAAATCACACTCCATTATACTCTGCACGTTTATTGCACAGATGAGTGCAAATATGCTCCCATGGATGTCCTAAATCGGACTACTCCACAGACCTTTGGGATAATCCCCCCCACCATGAATGTCACTTCTCGATACTGTTCAGTCATTCCACATCTCCCCAACGAGAAAAAAGCCCTTATGGACGTCACAACCCGTAAGACTATGGCTACGCTACAGACCAGATAGAGTATGCCCCAAACTGAAACACATGTTCCCCCACCTCCCAATGGATGTCACAACCTCCTTGAGTCCACTTATTTGAGCAAAAAAATGAAAAAAGTGTCATACTGTCCTGGGGGTGCAAGGGCGGTGAAATGGCCATGCACTATAGCCACTTAAGCAACAATGGTATGGGGCATGGTGTTTGCAATTATCATGTGAAGAGTACTAATACCATTTTCATTTTGCAATTTATATTTACAATATATATTCAGTTGCATGGCATGAATGTTTTACACATACTAGTGAAAGATATCACAACTGGCATTCATAACAATCTTGAACCATACTGACCATGATGCAAAGTTCTAGCACTCTTAAATCATAAAACAAAAATCTGGAAAAGATACCCCACTTTGCATTGGTACATTCCTGTCCAAAGGACAGCACCAATCATTGACTGACGATCTAAAAATCCACGACGAAAATTTCATATGCTCCCCTAACCATCCTCTTTAACCTCACCCTTGAGAGTAGAGACCTTGTCAGCTCTCCTCTCTTCATCTTTTGAACACCAAATTTCACCTCTCACCTTGTTCTGTGACAGTCTCATCCGTTTCTTCTGCATCTTGTTCTGCTTGGTAATCCTCACATTCTGGTTCAAACTCGACAGATTCTGAATATTCAACAGCAGAAAGTATGCGCAGTGAATACGAAACAACAGCAAAGAAATGGATTGAAGTGACCACTGCAGATGCTAGTAATCTGAGGCTCTGTTTTTGATAAGTTGACATTTTTGTTGCTATTTTACCGGATATTGATACCATTTATGTTTGCAATGGAAGAAACCTAGCAATGACAAAACACA
>VJOZ01004699.1:0-23099 GCA_009801055.1 Stichopus horrens | reverse complement strand
AACCATTACAAGGGATTTTGAAGTCCAGAAAGCATGTCTACGCTTTTATTTAGGTATTCATATACTAGGCAGATTGCTTTAGTAGAAAGTGTGTTGGCTGGCGCTGTGTACTAATCGTCTCTTACTTCCACACTTTAACGCTATTACAAATCCGAGGCACGACACATGCATTCTCTCAACACTGAATGCTGCCCTTGAGAACATTTTAAGCATATTAGTTTAGTTAGTGAAGTTGAGATTCATTGAAGGTGACTTCTGCAGAGATCAAAAATATGGGTAATGGGATTTGAAGCTTCTGTAATTAAACAGAAACTGCCTCGTTCCAATTCACACTCTGGAGACGACTGATCTTCATCACTTTGTGGTGGTTCCTTTCTGCTGATTATAGTTCTACGGAGGCCACCGGCTTGCATTGAAAAAGAAACGAACATACAGCCTTACATACTTATATGATATTCACAACTGGAGATCTTCACAGCACAATTAATCAACATTACAAGCAAATAGGATCACATGACAGAGGCTTCAAAATTTTTTACAATTTTTAGTGCCGACTGACATTGCCCTGCTCAAAAACCCTCATAATTGAGAACAAGTGCTTAAGCAACAGATGTAAGGATGACTGCTGTGGTGGCAGGAATTAGTGGTGTAGCAGTACCTGAATATGTGGAGAGCAAACTAAATCTCATGACACACCCATCTAGTGTTGATCTTGTACCACTAGTCCAGGCATTCAAAATGCCTGAGTTTCAAGTCCTTCAAAATTTTGTTGCACAGTTATTCTTCAGACAACCAAACCAGTAAGTACTTGAACCAAATTCTGATTTTATGTGGAATGTCTATTTAATACAAATATAGGTAACTACCTTCACAATGAATTTACATAGAAAATTAAGACATGTGTTAATGATACAAACCACCAAGGAAATTGAGGTTCATGAATTGATTTACATTTTGAATAAAGACGGGCACAATTTGTGCATTAATCATTTCATGGACAGCGCGAAGAAATAGCCCATGTGCCAATTGGCACTGCCATTATAACTAAGGAAAGATCAGGTGCTATTACAATGGACTAAAGACACCACCAGTTAGTGCGAGAAGTCCAAACTTCTGTGAGGTTCTGTCCAAAGTATTCAGTCAATTAAAAACGACATTCTCACATAACTACAATCGGCTCACATGCATGAGCAAACTGTAACGGAAATGTGAGTCACTACAAATTAGGCTTGCCTGAAATTCTCTCCAAGCTCGAACCTGGTATAAAACTACACTCATTGTGTAGACATCAACTTGAGAGGGATTAGTCCTTATCACTACTAACCCCTGATTCTTGACAGATGTCATAAAAATGTCACTTATAGGAGTGTCAAATAGGTTAATTGGGGTTTACCTGTTTCTTGATGTAAACTAAATCCACACTGATAAACACTTAGAGGTACCAGCAGGGGGATCTTTGGAGATATGTAAATATGTACAGAGAACATCTCTTTCAGAGATTTTGTTTGATTTCTTGACCTTTTGGTCGTTTCTGATGTAATTTATCACAAAGTGCACCATCAACCAGGCACAAATGCAGGGTGACTGTAAATCATTTTCCTCGATAAAAAGGTCATAGCCAAAGAGGCAAAGACTACCTTCTTCTCAGTGTCACAATACTGGCAACTACTGGAAAGGTGTTACATAGGACCTGTTCCTACAGGAGCATCCTAGGGCCTGTTCACTATTTGTTATGTAAACTTCTTTTTTTTTTATGGTTTTGTATGTTTTTCTGTTTTTGTAAAATGCGTAAGTGGATCTGCCATATTGTTAGGCGTGTGTAATCACTACTATCGTTATAAGGTCCATAAATGTAAGCATCACTGTTGAAGTAGAATGACCATGGTAAGTTCATTGTTAAAACAGTTCTTGGGGGGGCAGGGGCTGGAGGACAGCCGTAACTTACCAGAGCGAACCAGGTGCGACTGCCATCCACTGAACGGCATTTACTGAGCACAAAGCTTATGGGGGATGCATCTTTACAATTACCCTCAGGACTCTGAAGAAGGACTTTTTAGATGGTCGGTAGGAACACTAATCCACATAAAACAACCTCATCAATGTTACATTCAACTAAGCTCATACTAATTGTGACATTTACAGTACTAATCACAGGTCTTAAATTTTCTTAGAATAAAGTGTCCTCTTAGACAAAAGTGTGAGCACACTGATATCAGATTGCACATTTTCAGGGTGCCCTTTTAGATATTTATCCCCTCCATATGTAGGAGGAAAGTGCCCTCTTAAACATTTACCCACTGTTACTGTAGGATGGTAGCGTCCCATTTTAGACACTTATCCCCCTCACCCCCTCCCCCTCTCCCCAAGTGTAAGAGTGTTAGCTGGCTTTAATCTCTTTGCTATTCAGATAAAATAAAGTTACACGAATCCTGATTCTTGGATTAATTTTGCAGTTGTCTTCCGGAAAGTTACCAAACCTAAAAAGTGAGATCCTCACAAAATGTGCTCACCTTTTTCCTCATTATTTTTTTATTGTATTTTCATGAGAGAGGAATGTATCTTTTTGTCCCACCTCAGTCAGAAAGTAACACTACTAGGTTCCCTAGCAACATGCACCCTGTAAATCATTCAGATATTTCTGCAGATTAAAAAATATAGTCTGGGAATAAGAGACTTATCAATTCAAGGGGTCCACACATTAAAACATCTAAGATTCTTCTTTGTTGTAAAAGCCTCGGATCAACTCATGAAAACAATAAAGAAATCCGAGACCAGAAGTAGGCCGCAGAGTGAAAGGAGTGTGATTTTTTAAAAGATGTTCGTCAACTTATTTCAAACAGATGCTTAAGTTACATACTTCCCAGTGATGGAGTATTGAATACTAGAGTCAGTTCTTGGGCCAGCAAGACTGACAACCCACTCAAGTGCCTAAACCCCTGGTCGGCTGCATGTCCTCTAAAACTTTTGTCACTTTTTTAAAAGCTCTAAACACAGATATTCTGAAGCAAATATACTGTAAGTCTGGGTTACACATAATGAAATTATTAAAATAACCCACCATGACATCAGGCTTTAATTGTTTTTAATACAAATGTGATAGAGTGACAACTGAGATATTAAATCCACACAGAATCTAGCCCTAACACTTGGCTAGCTTCCATAGTTCATGCAAACATAGCTTTCAGTAACATCACGTTCATCAACAATAGGCAAGGCAGTCCACAGCCATCAAGTTCAGAAAGCGAGGCCAAATGAGGTACTGTATGTACACTGTTGGTACTAACGCAAAGTACACTGCTCATCCAAATGACAGGAATATCTTGTAAGGTCAAAACATTAACAAAGAATACTTGTAACATGCAGAGTGACAAAGTACTGTATGAGTGGCCAGCAGTACTACATAGTAGCAGCAGTTACTCTGATTTTACAGTATTTTGAGTGACTAACAAGTTCTTTGCTTCCGACATCGGACATCCTCACAGCTCAGATTCACATACTTATACCAAGGAGCACTCAGCTAAAACTGAAACAAATGAAACACTTGCTCATTTGACTCCTGGGATTAAAATACATAAGAAAGTCCTATAGACCTTCAGTCCCTACAGCCATCAGCATGCAGCATTTGCTATTTAGGAAAATAAATGGAGAAAACTAAAGGATTACAGAAAATGGGTTAATTCTTTGGCCAAATGTAGTATCGAAAGCATCATAAGCATTTACATTGCTTCTGCAGATGAGGTAACCTTGGCAACCATAGCTCTGTGACCGAGAAGTCAAACCGTACACTTTAAGGTAGCATTCACACTGCTCAGTCTTGAGAAAAGCAAATGCAATTGTCTTAATTAATAGCTACAGTTTGACATGCACAGTAGATCGAGGTAACTTTGATATCATTTTGAAAATGAGGGGGAAAAAAAATTAAAAAGGTAAAATAGAATTATAATCAAATGCACTATGAGCAATTGCAGTATTCACCTTAATTAATCAACTAGGGATGAAGTACAATAGATACGCAGTTAAATGAAGTCACAGAGGGGAATGAGATGACTACTAAATGATATTGTATTCTTCTATTGGCACAACGTAACAGCTGCAAAGATAGTGCTCGATCATCTCCGCAGCTTTTGCCATAGAAATACATAACCTGGTTGAGAAATGGAGGTAAACCTAAAAATCTGAAGCTGGCATTGTGAACAGTATTCCACACATGAATAGTTTAGTACATGAAAGTTTGTACATGGATACTTCAGTACAATATAGTAATTAGTTAAGTAAAAAAAAAAAATACTGCAGGTATGTGTGAAAACAGAACAAAAACTATAAATTGATGTGCACTCTTACTTCCTAGTAACACAAAGTATAAGACAAGCTGAGAACAAATTTGGATTTTTTTGGCATACTTTGAAGACAGTATGCAAGACATGGCCTTTACATTTCAAAGTCCTTCATCCAAGGTATCATTTTCCAACTTTTTACCACTGAGAAGGAACATGATGATATAAGTAGGCTATGCTTAATAGTCCTAAATCAATAAAAGTAGCACTGAACAGATTGAAGACTCTAGCACATCTGGGACCAGTTTCAAAAGGGTCTACAAAACTTTAGGCCAACACTGTTGGTTGTAAACTAGCCAGCAAAACTGCATCATGGTTTCAATGGTACAGTACTAGATATTTATGTTTCCATTATTACGAGGTAATACTGTAAAATGTCAGGGTTTTTTTTTTTATTTATCTACTTTTTCATTTTGAAAACATGTGGCAGGAATTTGTGAAAATTGAAAGCATAATATCAGCATTTGCTTCAATTGCCACAATTTCAGTCGATGGCATCCAAGTTTAGTGATGAGCATATGATGCAGTGAAAAGGGAGATGGCATGAACCAGAACTTTAAATGGCTGAGCGATTCCTAGCCAGGATGAAATATCTGGATTCTGATCTCCCTTGATGTCAAACGAACTGTTAAATAGTTGCTCACATAAATGAAATATTTATGTTCAGTCAAGTTGTATTTCTGGCATCACTGAAATTACAGTCAATCTTCATACTTTTCTACCTCACTTTTCTACTTAAAAATGACTTCACCCTTGCCCTGCCCCCTCCTTCTCCCGAGGCAACAACGTGAGATCATTGACCATGTTTACAAAGCAAGCATTACTGAATGGTTGAGTCCACTGAAGAAACACACACACATAAGCTATCAAATACATTCCTCTTCTCTTGCAGGAGGAAAAAAGGGGAAACTAATTGTACTTGAATTTTTTTTACTGGCAACCTCTACTGTGATTTAGAGTAATCTAAAATGGTTGGAAAATGGGCCAGTTGTCCTTGGATGGTGCTGATATATGTCAAGGTTTCCACCGGGTCTTATTCTTAATTATTCTGGCATTCCATACATCTCTAGCAGCTAGGTGCTGAAGACCTCCATGAATGCTGACTTTGAACAATATCCAAGAATACACTGCTGCCTCTAATTATCTCTCAAGGTGGTATAGATTTCGCTGTGCATTATTCAACCTGGATTCTAGGAAGGCCATTAGATATACCTGAGTGATCTAAATGCTCAATTTTGACATCACATAAATGAACATCATGGTTGTTTAATCTTCATGACTTCATTCTTTTTCTACAAATGCACACAGAGGGATCAAACTCGCAGTGTGACCGCAAATATCCAAAAGGTTTAAGGGTATCCCACCGTGAGCTGCGCACTGTTCTGCGGTATGTAGTTTACAGTATCATCAGAGAAAGTCCACTTTTTCAATATTCAGAAATTGTGAAGGAAATCCTCCAACCACAAAATGTGCCTACTGGACAATTGGAGTCTGTAGTTAGGACCTGTATATTAATTTTGTGTACTGTAGTTTGCTTCAAGGTTATGAACTCTGTGACCATAGTTAAGACACTGGTCTATTAAGTACTGTGAAATCGGTATTAACCAATTGGAATTATTTCACAAAAGATATGGTGATTCTCTACGTTAAGATGTTAATTTTAACATCAATAGTCATTTTATTGAGATTCTAATGAAATGCATTTGACCATATTTTTTAATGACCTCATGTTGATATTTTCCTGGCATGTTTCAAAACCTGTGAGGCCCTCACAGGAGATTACATACCCATAAAATCTATTTTGTTTACAACAACCTTGCAGGCCAGTTAAATCGCATTCATACATTCAACAGCTTAAATCTATGAATAAACAAATCTGTGCACAAACAAATATTTTGATGTAGGTGGTCACAGAAAATTCTGCAGTTATATCTTTGTACCACAAGTCAATCATTCATGAAATTCAATCCCTGATTGTGACAGCTTTCTCTATTACAACCGACTTTTTACAGAAAATTTTGAATAAAGAGATCTTCATGGGCTTGCCATCCAAAGTCACCAGCAAATACAAATGAGATCTTAATGAGGAGGGGACAGAAAAAACATGTAATTGGTTCGTATTGCAATTAAAAATTATCAACACAACATGCAACGATATAGCTTTAAATATTCTTAAACCATTTAGTCTTACAAACAAACATCAGCAATATTTAGCTTTTCTTCTCCAGAAACATCATGTGTAAGATGATTGCTGGAAGATTGGGTGAATAAATTATTTTTGAACAACAAAGAACCAAATTTCTATCTGTGAGAAACTTCTTTTTTATTTGAAGGCCACTGTCCTGTCTTATTTTGAACAGTTTATCATTTTGTGTCTATACAGTATATATTGGTTTCAAACTACAATTGTGTTCCAGAACAAACACAGTTTCCCTTTAAGTTACGTTTTTACGCTGTGCTGATTAAAAAATGCCTACAAAGCATTGAGACAAAATGTAACGGCGATGAGACATTTCACAGGATCATTTTCTCTCCTTTCTCCATACTGACACTTGGTGTCTAAAAATATCTGGAGAGGGATCAGTGACACTTCAGATCATCACCGAAAAAAAATGAGAAACAAACATGACAGGAGGTCCTCCACTGATACTAAAACTAACACTGGCATCGTCAAACAACAGATTCAACTCTGTGCTTTATTTTACATTCACCGCTTGCTGTCTGCTCTGGGGTTTGCTTAAAGACTCACAAGCGACAGGAGACCCTACGCTGCAAAAGAGAATGTTAAACAGAGAAACAAATATCCGAAGCATTCTGGAAATGAATGTAACTGATATAGATCCTGCCAAGTTATCCAATAATTAACTCATTTACGACAAATCTTTTTGAAGCCCCTCCTGCCATTGAGACGTGATGGCCTTCACAGTTTGAACCACAGTCTGCCCCATTACACTGGCTGACATGACAGGGAAGCTGACGGAGAGGACAGGATGGATGGACAGGAGGAAGAAGAAAGGTTCACTCCCGGTGATCTAGGTATTGATTGACATTCTCGGCACTTAGATAGATCAAAGGAATGAATGGAAACCTCACAGCGTGAACACTTCTCAGGGTGTATTCACTATGTGATCAATTTGGTCGGGCAGTCAGCTGTGTCAAATGGTTCTATCACTCTGGGTCCATTGCAGGAGACACCGTTGCAAGCAGTACAAAAGGGAGAGGGGGGGAGATAAACCAAGGGGAAAGAGGCGGGAGAAGAAGTATAAGTCAAGTTTCACTCAGATGCAACAACTACCATCCTCGTAATGGGCAAGCTAAACATTTGTTTAAGGCTAAACTTTTATGAAAGATGCCACACAAACTGGTAAACATGTATGTGTCATGTATATATATCAACATTGACAAAGCATCTGTCAGCTTTCATCACTTCATCAAGATTGAGAAGAGTTTACCCAAATAAAGCTATTCATCAAATGTTAAGCCATATATATATGTCTTCTTGTTATAATCTTCATTTTGTCATTATTGTTACATTCAGTGCTCAACATGGAGCCTTCCACTAATTCTTTCTGTCAACAATTGTAAGAACATGATTACAAAATTATGACAAAACCAACAAAGTAACAAACATCCAGGGCAAATGATTCGCAAATTTTACAAGCACCCACTCAAACACTTACAAACATTTATCAACAACAATTGGTGGATATTTTTGTGTTCAAATGGAATTACAACAGTAATTACTTTGAAAGCATCTGCAATGAGTTTAAAGCTGGAACAAAAGTTGAAAATTTGTCCTGTTGTGCCACCGAAATCAAATGTGTCATAGCTGCTACAAAAGAACATCGTCTATTAAAGTCCCATTTTGCATACATGAATATTCATATCCATTCCAATTCTGTCAATTTGAGTTTAAGAAACAGTGATCGATGGCTACGCTTTCTTGAAGAGTCTCAATTTCGTAGGAATGACAAAAAATGTTGAGACAATTTTCATCTGGTAGATGAATTCAAAGTTCTCTTTCAGATTTTGTGACAGGTGATCTTTTCAACTACTTTGTCTCCCCTGAAACACTGACGAAGAACAAGTTGTATGTTCAAGCAATTGCCAGTAATATTAACTCATATTCCAGCTTTACGAGTAAGTCTGTAGACTTGAAGCCCTTCTACTATGAGAGACCAGAGGACTAAGAGGATATTATGTTACAACAGTTAGCAGTTACCGTAGGTAAGCTCCACTGAGAGGAGCCAAGTGAAAAGCTTAGTGACAATGGTAGATTCAGTAATTTTATTACTACTGGAGTCTGCATCAGCTGAAAGCTGTAGAAGATGTATTTTTCCCCAGAGTTTTTCCGAAGTCTTTCCAAAGTTCCTAAAACTGCTTGGAGCTTAGGGTAATTACTTCCCCTGGCTGAGCTGTAAACTAGGGAAAAATAAAAGCACACTTTTGTGCCTCCTAAAATAGAAGTGAATGACCATACCATTGCCCCTGAGTGCTGCACCCTAAGTTTGGACAATGCTTAACTACAAATGGGCCAGGAATTGTGCCACTAACTGGCGGGCCCTCTTGCAGCATTTCAGCTGCCACAGTGGGCCTCCATCCCATCAGATCACATGTGAATTCTAGCTCAATTAAGTCTGTGATCTACATTAAAATCATTTACATTCGTTAGTTTGTCTGTTGATCTTTTGATTCCCCTGCGATAGATCAATGTCTCACAACTCTATCCTCTTGCATTCAAAACTGCATCACAAAGTTTTCCAACTGGTGCTTTGCTTCTTGTTAAAGCTGAGACTTTTAATACTACAGAGAGTGTTTCACGCTCCTTTCATGAGCGAAAAACCTTTTAAAATGGCTTGACGCAAACTCTGTCAACCTGGTCAAAGCGGGAGGAAGTTTTGGTATGAGTAGCAATCAATATGCTACAGTCCCTCCCTGACCTACATCAGAATCATTAGCAATCTACTCCATCAATTCAACTGCTCACGGTTCATTCTGAATGAATATACCGTATTATGTAGCTTTCCCCCTCTTTTCATTAGCCTTCAGTCATTGTGTCAAAGCAAAGAGCACACATGCCTTCTTAGTGTCAATGATACCCATTCAACATGACAGACAAAACAACTTACAAATCCCAGATTAGGAGGGCCTTCAATGGACAAATCCTTTTAATTCCATTATTCGACTCCTCCTCACAAAAGCCAGGAGAGAAATTTTTGGGTACCCAAATTACTCTTTGCTTGTCTCGCCGTCACTCTCACAGGAGGGACCTGACTCTGAGCAGGCTGGGATGCACAATTCCTGATAATGTCCTCAGTCATCTAAGACTAGTTTGATGATGCGCGACCATCATTACAACCTATTGACAACAAAGTTTGACTTGGACACAAACAGCCATCAGACAATACAAGATACTTTACAAAACCACTTGAATCACAGCTGAAGCAAACCAATTTTGATCAACTAGAAAACAAGTTTTCAACAAGCAAACAGTTTTCTCATCCCATGAGAAAAGTGTCATGACTATATTTTCAACTGGCGGCCCCCTTGGCCTCTCTCCCCGGGGTTTCATACATGGATCCACAAAAGAGTGTCACATAACCAACACAATTATTGAAAAATAAACATATTAATAATTAAGAATTTAGGTTAAGCTTCTTTCTTCTTTTTTTTGCTGGCTTTGATGAACAGTAAGTACTGTCTCACAATAATTTTTGGTTAATACTTTTGTCATTTTCTTTTTTGTACATACCAGAAACAAACTAAATTGCACTCTATTGATCTGACTGTGGATTTCAACTAATGGATACACAGGGGTTTGGGGATGGGGTTCGTCAAACTTGTCACATGAAGGCTAGTGTGCATGTCAATGTCACCAGAGTACAATATGTACAAAATATAGAGTCAATCACAACTACACCAATACATTCACAACCCAACAATGCAATGCTGATTCTGTTTCACCAACTTTACAGCTGACTATTGTCACAGCTAATTTATATCTTCACATTAGCACTTCACTGCATGCTTCAAAGCTGTGCAAGAAGCTCTTGTGGGAATGTTTCTTTCAAGTTAAAGGGGCTCATTTTCACAAGAGTCTGACATTTTCCCACACCCCTTGAGAATCCCTTCTATGTTGATAGTAAATTATCAGCAGCAATTCTGAACTTGGTACATACCTCTGAACCGTCAATGACAGGATAATTAATGGTCAAAATCACTGCTGTCTGTGACTTAGACACTTTTTATCACAAGGTATGGAAGGCAGTCACTCATCACCGCAGTTACATTTTTTGGCTAGGGGTAATCAAAATTCTCAATTGATCCTACTCATTAATTACGTCTGTAAACATGAAAGATGCAGAGCAGGTCACATTACATAGCATACACAGGCGCCCCAGTGTTTTGAATGTACATGTGAAAGAGTTTTAGACAGAATGTGATAGGGGTAAAAAGTAAGTGGTTTAAAGAATCAAAACTGTCAAGGGTGATGAGTCACTGTCTTTAACCATAGGCTACACCCCTTAATGAAAAACAGCAAATTGTCACATTTTCAGAAACTGTGCAATATTAATGGGGTCTCTCATTTGCAAGCAGTGACCATTCCTTCAAGCTTGTCACAAACTTAACAATATTAACTCAATTCCATCTTTAACTCACACCCTTTGTCCATTGCACTCAGCAGGGACCAGATTCCAAAAGTTCTTCTTAAATCTAGTGCCTCTACATTTTATTCATATTTAATACTGACGACAAGAAATTGTATTCTTTTGGTAACTGGGTTAATTTTGACTTAGTTATGTAATATGACAGAAATGCCGATGGCAAATATATAATACAAAGGTCATAAACTGATGTTTACTGACCAAATGTACCATGCTGTAAATTGCTGGAATTATTCTGACCCTGCCTCCGGGAGGTTCAGGTCCAACGAATCTCTCTGCCACTGATTGGTCAAGGTCAATATAAGACAATTAACAGGAGTAAAATACTGACTTTTGAGTGACACAAAAGAATTCTAAAACAACACGTGGTGACCTACAATTGCATCTCTGACAAAACTTGGTGAGAAACATCTGTAGACACCTTTAATGACCTAACTCCCACTCCAAATGCAGTGAAAACCAAAAAGCCAACTGACTTAATTTGTGATTTCAAGCAACTACTGAAGTACTGTAGTATTTTGGCTATGAAACAGTAGTATTTTGTTTAACATCCAATGTAAGCTTTCCCTTCTTAAGTTGAAATGCAAAGAGCAAAACGACATGATAGTGCAAACCGAAACACACACCACATGGGGTTACCATTTTCTTTGAAACAAATGATGTACTTACAGTGTATACAAACTTCGCATCTTTGAGAAGAGGAGCTCTGGTAAATTTTGAAGTCTGTTGTTGTTTATCCTCCTGCAAATAAAACAGAAAAATATTCACATAGACTATTTTGCCCATCATAGACAAGCAAACATCTACCACATTCCCAAATTAGACCTGGCTGTTTAACTGTAAATATTTATGAACTACAAATGATTTGGACTAGTGTTTCACTCACAAGAAATTCTGCAAACCACTACTAGGGTATTACACATTTGCTAAGTACATCACAAGAAAAAGTGTAAATATGAACACAACAAGATACATGAAACATAAAAATATGGATGGGAAAGACATGTAAAAGAAAGAATATTTGTGTCCACATCTGTAACCTCTTGCGCCAAGAAGTCAAAAACATGTCCGACCACCAGGAGGGGAAGGGGGTATATACCACAAAAATATTCTACATATGATGAATTTTTTGGCAAAAAGGGGTCCTTTATTTAAATCATAAGTTAAAAGATATCTTCAGAGCATCCTTTCAGACATTTAATACCCCTCCCAACTGCAAAAGGGTTGTCCCTTCTAAAGACATTTATCTCCCTCCAACTGGGGTTTTGCTTGCACCCAAGCAGTTTACGGCAAGTGAGTAATGAAGAATGTAATGTTACAAAACGAGATAATAAGATGTTGACTAGTGTAAAGTGGGCATACTGATCTCCATGGACCTACGATATTTCAACAGACAATTAAACATTCAAATACAATTGGACTGACCATTGTTTTTGTAAATGCCTGCAACCAAAAATCAAATTAAAGGAATTCTCCACCATCGTTCCTCATGTCTCTTAAAAAGATCTATGCAAACATTACTGTAGACAAGTCATCGTCCTCATTCTCAAAGAATTCAGAAAATGAATAGTTTAAGTAAGGTACAAGCCTGGTGTTAGAAATCAATCGGTTGTGTACCAACAACTCTAGATTGAACATTGCTGTTGAATTTTATCTCAAGCTGTAAGTTGCAGTACTGTTCTGATCTCTTATTTGGTGATAAAACCTTAGTTTCACCTGGGGCACACACCTAAAAGCTTTCAAAGCATTGTTTGGAGCTACCTAATTGTTTAAGGATTAGTTGACTTAAATGATGTTGCTCTGTGAAAGATATGGAACTGGTGGTACAGGGGAATAAAGGGATAGGAATACCTTTGAGCTAATTACACAGCTTACCTTCACTCCGTTTGGTGGGTCTCAAAGTATTTGCAGTGAATTTTTTTTTTTTGTGAATCACAATAACAGCTCCACTGATTTCATGTGCAAAAAGTATCTTACTGAATGTAGACATTCATTGGGGTTTTCATAATCTCTGAACTAAAGGAGTTTTGTGTAGCAAGACCTTGCCAGAAACGCGAAGAGTGCAAAAAATGGCAAGCAGTATTTGTCAGTTCTACGTCACACATTTTCAGGCTCATGCTGAGGCCCACCTTTCAAAGCATCATTTCACACCTAAGGAAGCTTCCTCTGGTAAAATTGTTATGTTTAACTGATAGGATGTTAAAGAATCTCACATATTGTGTTAATTTTTCTTGCGGGTGGAGAATTCATTTAATGTCTGATGATTGGCTCAAAAGAGCCTGATTATTTAAAGCCTTAGGAAAAGAAGAAGGAAAAAAGTATTGAAAGCTACTGACTGTAACTGATTACATCAGCATACATGAATTTTAGTAGCTTACATTCTATACGCAAATTCAGTCGCAATCCAAGCGATAGTTCATGGACGTTGGTATAACAAATGCAGTCAGAGTTGATCCATCAGTAATATCACGTCCTTTGTGCGGGATAACCATGCACCCATACGCCAAACCATAAAGCCGTAATTTAATTCCCTTGGCCATATCATCTACTACACAAAATCCACGATGATCGATAAAACCTTAATGAAGAAAGTAAGCAAGATCCACCGTTAACCCACACCCCACTTGATCCAGTCGGGTGATTTGCTGCCCGACAGCCGCAGCTAGAACTGATGGGCAGCCTGTACGTCTCAAGACGAAATCATGTATAACTAGGTCACTGATCGTATTGAAAACAGCACATTTAAGCTTGTCTTGTACTGCGATGAGGTATGTAGGTACTTTTTACAGCAGTTTCAGATGTTTTCAGAGTTTTTTCTTTTTAGCCCAAGGAATTTGGTGTAAGCACTGATGCTCCTAGATGACCTTCAATTCCAGAGACGTGTACTCATGCAGCTCTGCGAGCAAAAGACTATACAGGGTTCAGATCATTTGATTGCACTATTTGGTCATTGAAAAAATGTCTCATGGTGAAATCCCGAGGCAGATCTTACGCAGGAATGGCAAAAAGCTGTGAAAACTTTGGAAAGGAGGATATGCTGGTCTAGCTACCAAACTGCCCAAAACCCATCATTCCACAGGATTGATAAATACTACTTTTGTAGACAGGTGAAAAAAAACTCTGCTAGAAAATCATGCTTTATGATATTTTGGCCATGACACTGCATGCTTTGGTTTAAGTATGCCAGAAATCACAGTAGTAGCTGAGATTGTGCGTGAGGTTAGTCACATTTCGGGAACGCAAGTGCTCGATTGAGACTACCAGCGCATCTGTGCATTGTATATTGGGAAGTCTCAGTCTCTTTAATGATCTTCAGATGGGTAAGGGTTTTACGACAAATTTTTATAGTTTTTGAGATTGGATTCCTCTTAACGCTACAGGTCACTGATGCAACAAACTGATGTTTTTGTTTACTTGTTTGTTTTGGAGTTAGTTACTTACTAAGACCATATGGCACGCACATGACATGTACGGTACAGTATGCAGTAAGGAAATCCCAATAACACGTCACAAATGTGCTGAATAGTCCACGATCATAATACCCTTTGTAGGTCAAGTGTATGCCAGACATGGGGCCAACACCGTTTAAAAAAAGTTTTCCCACAGCGCAGGACATTTGCATTCCAGCAATGTGCCCGTGGGAGTATTTCCCTGTAGGCCTATACACTGTACCACATTCTTGTCACCTTATAAGTGTCAAACTACGCACTCAGACACCACAGGTTTCCCTACTTTACAAGACTCACAATAGGGGTACATTTTCATAGACCTACCCAATCATCACCTTACGAACAAAAGGAGCAAAACTAGACCAGGGCATTCACAACCCTCCTTCAGAAACCAAAAAGTTTCAGTCTTTATCAACAAACTGCTTTTGTGAAGTGAGACAAAATTCATTGGATATAAAGTTGATCCTGCCAGACTTTGATGATGAGAACAAACATAAGATGTAAAACAAAATTTTATGTTTATCATTTCTTGAAACTTGCATCATCTTTTTATAGCGAAGTGAAGTAAAACTGGTCCAGTGCACTACCAGTGACTGACAGCAAAGTGTAATTTAATGAAAGGCCTACGATGCATCTTTCCTAAAANNTTTTAATAACACCGTTCAAACAATCTGGGAAAATAAATAGGTTTCAGTTGGTTAATATTGCCGTATGATTTCAAATTCTTCTAACATACCGACAAAAAGTGTAAGATACGATAATGTAGTGGTTGACAGTTTTCATTCACATCAATGGGATGCTTCTTTGAGCAAGCCAATGGGAAGTATACTAGTATTGAATATTCAGTTAACAACTCAGGATCAGTGACGCCGCGGCCCAGGTTGTGATCAGTTCGTAAGTTATTTGTAAATACAGTGTTTCCTTTTACCATACACTATAATTCCCAATACGTACCAAGGAGCGATGACTTGAGTGGTATGTTTTTGATACCGTACTTTAGTGAGACCTGTACTGCTGCATATTCATTATGTAGGCGGTTATAGTTTGAACCATTAATTTTCAAATATGATTTCTGTTTTTTTACTGTTTCTATGCCAATCCAGTTGCTTTTCGAAGTAGTTACTAGTGTCATTTTCCTTCATAGCCCGTTCATGTACAAACCTCGCGTGTATATTTAAAAATGAAGGAAAAGTTAAGATCAAACATAATCTTATCTTATTAGTCTTTTAGTACACACGCAACCACTTTAAGTGAAGATAATCGAACGTTGTAGAGTCGCACTCTCACACACACACACACACAGTCTCAGCCCGCTGACATTTCGCTAACAGGCGATGCGTTCGATCTTATTGTCCCAATTCCTTGAACTGTTACGCGGTGTTGAAAAACTCAAATAAGTCTCAATTAAAGGAAATGAGTAGCCAGTCCAACTTTATGCTGACGCTTCAGCTGAATCTTACAAATCTCCTCTTTGATACCTTACTTGTATCTTAAATCTTTCAGGATATTTCAAACTATTGTATACTAAACATAACTTGCATAAATTTAGCAATCCAGTGACAGAAATATTGTCACTTGATGCAAAAGAGCCAGTCATGAATAGGGTAGGGGACTTATACAATTTTAGGTGACTGCATTTTCCTTTACACACAAAACATGTGATCTGCAGATCGAAAGTCTCGAGCAAAGCCTTCACAATGCTCTGAAGTATATCAAATCATTCAAACAAAACAGTCCTTAGACTGCATCCGATTAATAATAATCAACCAGCGGATCAAAACACTGGCCAATTGATTTTGACTGCATACCCGGCCATGAAATTGGGCTCATTCCGCAGAAAGTACAGTCCGCACAAAGCTCGAGACAGGGTGGATTTCATTTCTCGTATCAAAGTGCGGACCGAGATGACGACTGCGTGAACGAGGAAATAGATCAAGATGGACTAATTGGCTATACAGGAAGGATGCTCTGCCAGGTCAGCATGGGAAAAAACATTGTGTACAATCAGAAAAGTAAACAACACAGTTGTGAATGCAAGATCTATAAAACAGGACCATATTAACATTGCTAGGAGTTCCAAGGCTCACTTTGTTTGAATATAGACAAAAAAAACCCCTATGTTTCAATATTACCGACACGTATTAGACCTGTGTGTACTTAAGATAGTGACGCTACGATCTGAAGAATGTTATGTTTTTTTTGTCCTGTTTACAAAGCTTTGAATAATTGCTGAGAAATCTGTACTCCATCTCTCAGCCATCACAGTTATCCTAATGACATACAATGTACGTTAGTGAAACTTTAAATCCAGGAAACAATTTAAGAAACCAGTTCTGACATCACTGTTTGGGCACCAGCTTTTAATTTTAAGACACCTACCACTACAACAAGTTTAAAACTATTCACATAGATCTGTACCATTCACTGTAATGACAGCTGTGAGCACTTGCTGACAGGGAAATTGGGCATTTGCAATGCACCAACAAGGCATACAAGTAAAAAACCTTTAATCACTCAAAGCTTTAATCATTGAGGCATTTGAACCATTCAGGCTCATCAATAAACATTTACGAAAGCTTCATCTCCTCAAATCGTTATGCATAATATTACCTACAGAACATCCATCATTTGAACTTTTGAAAGAAAATTTGGGTGAATATACTATTCTTGAGCTTTCTTTGAGTTTCTTTCAGTGACAGATGCACTTCTTGAAAAGAAGGCCAGCATACTTCCTTACTTTGAATAACATATCCATGCAAAAAAACTGGTTTTAAAAACACGTTTTTTTTTCTGTAAAATCCGATCCTCCTTAAACCTTTAAATCCTGTGGAACAAATTATCTGAGTGACTGTTAAATCATTCTATGATCTTTTGTTTTTAAGGGAAATAAGGTGTTTGTGTCACAGTTCTACTTTGTTTCTTATGTCCACAAACTAATGTTTGTGGACATTGAATGATAGGTTATTCCAACTAAGGAAGGGCAGTAGCCTTCTTTTCAATAACTCTGTTTCTAACAGAGGAGAAATTCAGATATTTGCTGCTCAACGATAAATTTGTTCGTGAAACCTAAACTTTTCAAAATTCAAGTGATCATGCATCTTGCGTTACTCAACGCATGCATAATGTTTTGGGGAGATGAAGCTTTTGCAGATGTTTATTGATGAGACTGAATGGTTTGACCATGAACCTTTTTCTTTGCATGCCATGTTGGTATATTCTAAATGCCCTATTTCTCTTTAAAAGACATTAAATTCACAAAGCATCACACCTTACACACAGTATAGATCCGTAGGCCATCATTTACAGAGCTACAATATATATCTGTAAATTACAACATAATCATACCGACAACGACTGCAACTGGAGAGCTGTAACCCTGACAATTGATTTATACTGTACTTAAACATTATTTTACACTTAACACCAAAACGTTCAGCTTACAGTATCAAGAGAACAACAGAATCTCACAAAGGTGACTACAATGTGAAATATCCGGAATTGGTGGTCGATTGATTGTCACGAATGACTCATGCCCTCAATGAAAATCTGTTTATTGTGACTAACCAAACAATTCCACCAGTCTCAGGTTATTGTGGAAGACTGAAGGCATTCACCAGAGTGCATTTGTTTTGCTTTTTGCTTCTGCCGGGAAGCATAACAACAAAACCATAACAGCCAATAGGCGTATGTGCCAATTTCAAAGATATTTTGTACAAATGCTGATACAGATTGCCCTGTTATATAATTCAAATCCTGTTTAGTGTGCAAGCAGCACAAAGTTAATAAAGGAATGGACTTCCAGTAAGGCTGTGACAATAAAGACTTTAACAAAGCCATTGCTTCACAAACTATAAATGACAATAAGCTTACAGTAAGGTTAATGTCAGCTACAATAAGCTTACAATTCTGATCAGTACAACTGCATAACAGTACAAACTGGAAAGTAGAAACAGTCATTTGCATCCAAACCGTAGGAGAGAACTTGAGATGTCACAGTGTATCAAATCCTTTCACATTGTACACACAAGCTCTTGTTTGGGCCACAACTCACAATTTTTCAGGAAATTTGATGACCAAAGATTAATCAATTAGTGGGAGACACAACAGGCAGTAAAAGAAGATTAAAGCTATATCAATTTACAAGGCCAGTAAAAAAATACAGGTCATAGGGCGACTGAAGTATTTTCACAAAAAAAAACCACCTCTTCTTTAACTTATGCCAATCATTTTTTTTTCCTTTTTAGAATTACACTATAGTCAACATACACATGTACAGAACAAGCATGCCATTAACAACAGAATATTTGTTATATCTCTTTGGGTTATCTCAAAGGCAAATATGAAGGAGGCAATAAAATAGTTTGCACATACTCCTGAATATCAGAAATACAAACAGTCCTGCTATCTGCAGTATGCTGTCGACATGAAAGTAGGGAATAAAGAGCTTGGGGAACCCTGAAGTACCCCTGATCTTGTTGAACCCTGAAGTACCCCTGATCTTGGGGAACCCTGAAGTACCCCTGATCTTGTTGAGCCCTGAAGTACCCCTGATCTTGTTGACTACTGTATGGTCAAGGCCAATGTTTGAGGAGTTGAAGAGCAAGTTAGTATGTAAGTGCTGGTGAGGGATGTACAAGACTATACCAGCAACCTATGTTGATAAAAAGAAGCATGAAACAACAACTTTGTTGATGTCTGCTAAACTCAACTTTCAACCTTCCTATTCAAAGTTAAGAAACAAGTTTGGTAAGAGGGTAGAGGAAACTTCATGTATCAGGTACATAAAAAAATAATTTTTGATCATAAATCCATCCCTCGGATGTGCAGAAAGTTCTTCTGTATACAACAACCGGGCAGGGGGCCTCCAAAGATGACGACACAATTTCCATGTACTCTATGTTGCAAGAATGAAATAACAGAATTCGTATCGCAATTTGTGACCTAGGAGAGCCCAGTTACGATCCAATTTCATGTCAGTTTCACAATGGTTGTGAGTCAATATTTTCTCTGGTCCTGACTGTAAAGTTGAATTTTCTCTTGAATTGCGTAAGTCAAAACCACAGGCTTTTCTCATGGCACATATTTGAGTGAGTCAGGTGTCCATCCGATTCACACCGCATTGTTTGTTAACAGTCTGATGATCAAAATGGGTTAACTGCTAACCACTTCAAACATAGATCAGCAAAAACAGACTGTTAAATCAATTTGCTCACACTATTTTGTCCCTGGTACAGTACTGTAAGTTCTGTCTTAAAAATTCGACCGCTGCACTATTCTTTTCATCATCATATCATCGGCAACAAATTGCAACAACCAAGCTGAGGGGTGTCTTCCATTCCTATGTACACAGTATGCTGTATGATCAGAATGGATATTAAAACATCTCAACCTACTACAGCAAAATAAAGCAGTCACAAGTCACCTGAGACCCCCCACCCCAGTGAAAATAGGTTTTGAGTGCAAGTTCATCACATTTACAGGTATGCACTATGCACAGTAATTTCCTGTACATTTAAGATGTGAAATGAGCAAGCATATTTGTAATGTAAAGCAGCATGGCCATCTGTATCACCACACACTTCTGTCCAACCGTCTCCCATTCCAAGATATATTACCTAATTACAAGACTGGAATGTTTGATTTCAGAGCATTTAACTTCCCTGATTCAATTACACTGTGGTCAGATTCCATGAAAATTTCGTTGCCATAAACAAAGTCTGTTGTGCACTTCTCTGTACAGTCCCTTGCAATTGGGCCTGATACAGTGCATCACATATGTATCAGTGGATGGTACTGTAACATCACACTCACACACTGTACGATGTGTGACGACAGTCTAGAGACACAATTTTGTCATTCGCTTGAGACAGAACACCGAAATCTCTACATACCTTGTACACTTGTCCATAAGTGCCGTTGCCGACGACCTCCATGAGGTCAAAAATACCAGCTGGGTCCTGTTCAGAAAAAAAAAGGATAACGACAGAAGTGTTAATACAGAACTTGACCGGAATGTAATTTTCAATGCAAGACTCCTTCTGTACCATGGCAGTTAAATAAATTAAATATACACGACCAATATCGACAGGCGTGTTTTACATCACTTAATGCAACACATACGCTTTACCTCAGTTGGTGAAAAATTCACCAAACTACAAGTAAAAGTCACATAATTTTCCCTTCGCTATAATTTACGAAGTCACTGGACGTGTCATTGACAGTTAGTACACACAGTACACAGTATTAACATGGCGTATAGTATATATAGTGCATTTACTGCACATACAGTGTTGTTGTTCTCATTCTAGAGTATCAAAACTATATTTAAGCAGATGGAATTTATTGCAGTTCAGTTAATTCATGGTCTAAATGTATCTCAAATTCACAGACTAGCAACTAAAAAACAACATTAATTTCAGAGGTATAAACCAGGGGTCAGCAACCTACAGCTTGCTGGTGTCAAGAAACCAGCCTGCAGAGAGCAGTCCAAATCACAGACAAAGAAGCACAATGTGCACTTCTAGCGAGAACCGCTAGCCACACCTGTTTGTACTGTACTATAATACTTATTTTAGCTATCAAATTCCTGTGCATGCTTCACCTCCAGAGAACCTATGCTACTATTTCAACTACCCCTTTGGCACTCCACAAATTTGCCAAATAGCAAGTTGGCCCACGCCCACCAAAAGGTTGCCAACCCCTGCTCTAAACTGATGATCCAGCATCCATTACTGAATCTGCCACATGTGGTACACGTGAAAAATGCATGATGTAGTGCAAAATCACTAACTACTTCACTTAAAAGACACAAACAAGGCTGGGCATAGGAGAGTTCTACATTGCAATATACTACAATAATACTAAAAATCATTTCATGCATTATTACTATTACAGGAACAGGTTTATCAACAATACACCAGCTCAACAACACCTGCTAAAAGGATCACCCAGCCATCACTAAAAAGGGCCTTTACAAATTTAGAAACTACAGTGATGTAAGCAGTACAAAAATTGTGGTTAAACTGTTTTCAAATTTCCAAGAAAAAATTAGGGTGTGAACCAAAAATTACATCAAGATTTTGTACGACAAGCTTGTCGTTTAAACTGTTTGTTCATATGATTACAAAATCTCTGCACTTGGAAATATATACAGTACTTCAAGCAATGCATACAGCTTCTAAGAAGATACAGGCAGGCCTATAATATTATTCATACACAGTAGGTCAGTGACCTCAAACAAATCACCTCCACACCTGGAATCAGGGTTGTAATTGTGATACCACAGAAACCACCAGATACAGTGGCCATGTACTGTAGGTACTGAATACATAGTCAGGGTGTAATGCAGTGGGATGCAGCTGTTGTGTGTAATTTCAAGTGTAATCTACTGTAGGTACAGTATGTACTGTACAGTGTAACCCACTGAATACCACAGACGATATACACGGCAAACAGTGAATGATTGCTGGTGCTCTCTTCCTTATGTATGTCCTCCAAATGAACCTGACACATGCACTAATCTACAAAGACTATACTGTGGCTATTAAAAACAGCATAATGTTGTGATCACGGAAACATTTTCTCAGTTGACAAAAACAAGTATTTAAATTCAAAGTCCCAACTGTATATGTGTACTTCTAGTTTGCCCTACTTTTGAGGAAAGTTTCAAATTAAAGACTATGCTTTCTAAAAATTACGAATCTCTGCAGTAAAGTACTGTAGGTCTCTACTGACATGAGTTCAGGCACTGTGCTTACGGGATGATCTGGGAAAAGACTGTACAAACTGCTATACAAATTTGTCTTCACAAGTGCAGTAACTACAATCTACAGCATCCTTTTGGAAGCAACAATCATACGTGCAGCTTTCACTTGATATGGTAGTATCAACAGCTAACGTGAGTCCTGAGGTTATTCTAAATGATATCAAAATTAAAATGTCACAGTTACATCTGTAATACAATTCCCAACTTTAGGGAAACTGTATAAAAATAAGCAGATTTTCAATTTTCTTCCTTTTCTTTAGCATTTCTATTAAACTACAGATCACACTGTACAAAGTGTTTTTGTTTGGAGAAACTATTCACTAACTTCACTGACATAAACTACACAACACCAGACAATGTGCTACCGTTTACACTTTGTCACCTGTCTGTCACTGAACACTGCAGCGGCAGTGCAATCTTTCACTCTATACAGTGGTATTGTACTGCTGTATAAACAACAGTTGCATGCAGGTTTGTGTAGTAGGACTGAGGATTTTTGCAGGTCAAGGCCATCCAAGATGACCAGTTTTATGCAATTTGTAAATAAGCACAAGGAGGACTGCTAGGGTCTGTAAACAGTAGATATGGGTTCAGAAATGGAGTACCATCCCAAGACTTTGCAGTGATTAATTTCAGTACTGCCATCCATGTTTCATGCTAACTTTCCCAGGCATGATCTGATAATGCTGGTCAAACCATAATTTGAATTTCTTTTCAAATTTCAAATTTTACATTCAAGTTTTTCATGTTTTCTTTTCAAGCTCACTATGCAGTAACATATCATTATCATAGTAAAAAAGTGAAACTAAATATTGGCTTCTAAAGTAACAACCCTGGATGCAGGATCAGCAAATTAAAGAAGGATACAGTGACATACATTTCACAC
>VJOZ01004679.1:0-10472 GCA_009801055.1 Stichopus horrens | reverse complement strand
GGTCAAATTGTGAAAAACAAGTAAATATAATATCTCAACAAGGGAAGCTTGGACAGATCTCATACTTGGTATGTATGTGTACCATATTGAGTAAAAGTACAATATTGTTTTGGATGGAGGTCAAAGGTCATTTGGGGTTAACAGGGGTCAAGTTATGAAAACCATGTAAACATGATATCTCAAGAAGGGAAACTTTGAAATCTCATGTTTAGTGTGTAGGTGAACCACACTGAACAGAAGAATCCTATTGTTTCTGGTGGAAGTCAAAGGTCATTTGGGGTCAACAGGGGTCAAATCGGGAAAACCTTGTAAACATGATATCTCAAGAAAGGAAACGGGGACAAAACTCATAGTTGGTTTTTAGGTGTATCACATTGACCTGAAGAACCATATTGTGTTTGGTTTACATCAAAGGTCATTTGGGGTCAACAGGGGTCAACGATATCTCAAAGGAGGCTTGGGTAGATTTCATATTTCATGTGTAGGTGTTGTATCACTGTAATAGGCATCATGTTGTCGTGGGTGCTACTAGCAAGGTACCTATGTCATGTTTTAGGATTAGTTTAAGGTGGGGTAACCAACTGTGGACTGCATAAACATATCACACTAGTAATTAAATGTGCAAACAATTTTTAAAAGTTAGGCTGGTAAGACTTTTGGTGTTTCGTACAAATAAGAACTGCATTGTAATCCTCATAGACTTAGGTGCCTTAGTTTCTTAAAGAGGCCAAGGGCCTAATGTAAAGTTGCCAGAAATGTGTCGGCACCTTTCCTCACATTGGTTATATTATCACTACTCAATCTTCTCCAATGACAGCTACAGCCTGTATCCAAACTGACTGCATCAGTCTTCAGTTCATCTAAAAACAGCAGTTCATCTAAAAATGCAAACAGATTTCTAACAAAATCCCTCTTTACAAAGCAGTATGTAACAGGCTGTGTCACAGTACCATGACTTGTTATTGTGTTCTATACCCATGTGACCTCTGACCTTCATAAATCGCACATGCACAGTTATAAAGCTGAATTAGGGTATACTGTTAATTTGGGTTTTAGTTTAAAGGGATATATTTGATTACAAAGTAGGGAAATGATGTCCATATTGATAACAGTGCATTTTGGTTGATTCATAGAATTTATGAAAGTGTTATCAATTAAAGGGAGTAATGTTTTTAGTAAGTGAATGACATAGCTTCTGCAGTTCTGCTTTTTCATTCACCATTAGATAAAAGAGAAATGCAGGAAAGGAGTAAGAGTATGGGAACCAAGTGATGAAGTGAAATTTGATATTGACAAACATAAGTATACATTTTGTGCCAGGGGCAATATGAACAAAGAACAGAGTAGCCACATCAATCATGTCATGAAGTAGGGTATTTTGTAAATTTCTGTAACTGTTTATACTTAAATTTCTAGACAGTACAAAATCCTGCTCAGAGATCAGTGCTATGACCTTACCATAATCATCAATCCTTGCTAATTGCTATTTTTATTGGTGGATGTTTCTTAGTGTCAGCTAGGAGGTATTGATGTGATCATGTAAGGTCTTCCTGTTTGCAGAATGAGGAAATGGATAGCTTCTTAAAAGGATGTACAGATTATTCATCTGTTTCCAAATTCTGACATTCTGTGTCTTACTTCCTGGGAATTGCACAGTGCCCATATATTTGCCAGTTGAATTATAGTTCTCAAAATTATATTTAAGGTATTTGCTTACCTGGCCACAAAAAAGTGCATTACCAATGAGAATATATGAATGTATATGATATAAGTGTACTTTTACAGCTCATACATGTTTATGAAATATGCACACTCAGCTGTACTACATTGACTACTTTGTGCAACATTTAGTACCAAATGTCTCTCACAAAACCTATTCTTAGATTGCTTTACTGCACCTCCTCTTTACCTACATCAAAGATATTGTACATATGATGTATTTGTTAAGATGATTTCAGTCTTCCTTTTTCTTTGTTGTTGTTGTTGATTGGCTCTTTCTTGTGATAGTTGTACATACATCTTTGTTCCGTGATGTTATGCAAGTATACAATATGGTTTACTTAGAGTGTATACTAGAATATGAACAATCTTAAATTCCAGTTCTATGACATAAAGATTATAATAAGGGTAGATACAGTAGTTGTGACAAAGACTTGGCACACTGCACTGTAAAGCTGTTTCCACAAAAAGAAAAAAGAAGCAGTTACCTGAGAAGGCACTGAATAGAGACTGACTTCATAAGTGATGTTTTTGTATGGAGTAAGATGAATTTGCTTGAGGCCAACAAAAATCGTAGCAAACAAAACTCATAATGACATAAAATAGATACAGATACAAATATTCTTTTGAACAGCACAATGTTTCATTTATTCATGATTAATAGTAGAGTAATAGCCTTATCTCTGAAGATATTTACTGACCTTAAGAATGTTTGCTATTACACCACATTACTTGCAGCATGTGTTGTGTAGATTGACTTTGACTGTTTTGTGTAGCATTCTGGAAGACTAGTGAAACCTTTTACGAATGGAAATTTGAAATCAACATAGATTACAAGGTAACAGTCCTATTATGTTTGGCACTGTACATTAGAACACGAAGTTCAATCTCTAAGTACTTAAGGAAGCAGTTTGCAATGCATTAGAACTTGTCCATTCCCTCTCTCTGTTTCCCTTTTCTTTTGTTTTCTGTCGCCGATTTGAAATCTTTCGAATTATACAATCTTTGGTTGCTGTTTCACTGTACTCAGCACACTTAATCATCGGTTGTTTGTGTTCTGCAATGAGTAAGTGGTTAAAGTACTAACAGTTTCAGATCTGCTGTATGAAAACCAGGAAGTAGACCATGAAAAGATATTACCCATTAAGGTATTTGCTCAGTAATATATGTTGTAAGCTGTGTAATGGATACGGCTTTATCTTTTGAAGCCATTGCGATGCAGGTGATTGAAGTATGTGTAGGAAGGTCTTCATAAACTTTTGTTTGGTTTGTCTGGCATGACACTATAGAGTGGATAATGACTTCTATTATCAAACTTGGTTGTAAAATGAAATGGATATTGCTTCAATACCTTTGAAATGGAGTGCATGTTCTTAATAGTCTTATAATTTGTATTCTACAACCTTTAGCTATCCATTGTTGAGATCCTGCACTGTGATTGGTTAAAAGGTTACCTGTTATTAACCCAACAAACAGTCAGTAATTCTCATGAGTATGCAAAAAAAAAAAAAAAAAACACTGCAGTTGGAGCTACCTGAGACTGTTTTCTGTTGCTATGCAACAATGCTCATTCAGAGTAGATTAGACAATAACTGCACTGTAAAACATGTATCCTGAAACAAATGTACATGCACCTACAGTGAAAATAGGCCTAATGCAATACTGCAAATAGGCCACAGAAAAAAAAAGGAAATGATAAAAAAGGACTGTTGAAGAAAACAAATAATCCACACACTAAGTGATGGCCTAATTGCTGTAAACTGGTCGTGCACACGAATGAGATCAAATATAGTCTCCTTGCTAGTATCAGGAAAGCATATGCAAATCGCTGGACCTTCTAGTACATCTAGTGCCTAGGCGTAACAATATCTGTCCGATTATTTCAGAGTCTAGGCTGCTATAGATATTACAAACGTTCCTTATTTAGGTTCCCTAGACTGCCTAACCAGTGCAACGTGATAGACATTGAAACTATCCTAAAAGCCACCCGGAAACAGCTCCATGATTGATAGGCCTAATAAAAGGTACAAGGCCCAGTAGTGTAAGTTTATACCCTTGTCCAACAGCACTAACTGTATGCCAGCACTATCTCAGCCTGGCCTAATGTAAGTTAGGTCAGCCATCAGTGACAGTGAAATCAAGGAGGTTACTTGGTGAAACCTCTCCATGTCTTCAATACAATGATGAGAAATTGCTAGTCCTCAGTTTGTCAGGGTTGTTGTAAGACTATAACGTGCCCATATGCATATCAACAAAATCACATGAGTTTTCTTTCTGACAGTCTTTGACTCACTCCACCACTTTGCAACTCATTGAAAGGTGCTCAGTGTTTCTTTCTCCATTCAGTTCACAAATCACAGCATTCTCACTGTATGTTGTGTGTAGAGATAAACGTTGTGCTGTACTTTTGTGCTGTACTTCTGTTCCGAACTTTGACTTGCCTGCTTCCATACATACAGTGTGTAATCTTGCCAGGGATTTTGTTGTTCGTCGATCCACAGAAATAAATACAAGTGAGGGGATCTGGAAACCATCAAATTTTAAGTTTTTGATTGGTTTAGAGGTGTCCAGTTACTGTACTTGTTGCAAGTCTCCTAGGGTTGGACAATGTTGACATTGCTGCATAGTAAATCATACTTGCCAACTCTCACGGTTTCACCATGAGTCTCATGGTTTGGGTCATCATCTCACGGTCAAATTTTCAAATCTCACGGTAAGATAACCTTATTTTATCCCTCAAAATATGAGTCTCGAAGTGTCTAGCCGCGCAATTTGACAACAGCAGCCGAGCAACACAAGTTTGATAACACGTTCACAATTTAACCCCACAAAAGTTAGGCCTACCTCACCCGAAAATCTTAAAACCGAATCTCAGAAAAGTCTAAACTCTGTACATTCTGGATATTGTATTGTATTTGCCGTGCCACTGTTCGTGAAACTCACATTTACAGTAGCTGTGTGTACTCTTTCTTATTGAAACCTCGTAAAAGGCAGGAGCGTAGTTTACGTAAATGCATCATTAGTTGGTTTCCCCGGCCCTCAGAGGCAACTCTGCTACCCCCACTGCACATATGATGCAGTCTCCAACAAAAGGCTGTTGCATATCAAGCAGTTGCCCTGACTTGGTGGCATGCTGTCCATGCACCTAAGTACGTAAGCAGTTTTTTTTTCTGCCTCCTGGCCGTAGCTATGCAGTCATACGCAACTCTCTTGGTGTCACAACCTATTACGGTATGCGTGAATTAATTTAACTTGCAGTGTGCACTGTATACATTTACAGTGCATGTATATAGCATGCATCATCGGAAGGAAATTGGTGGCTTAAACACTTGCTATGTCGGAGGGTGGAAAGGTAAGCGCAATGCCTGGGAAAGGCGATTTCCGGCAATCTAGGAGGGTAGTTTTGGTCAAATTCTCTCGGTGCGCTCCGCTTAGATAGTGCTGGCCGCGCAATTCCCTTGATCTTTATTAAAATCCCCCGCGCATATTGCAAACTTTGAAATCTTGCCCCAGCCTGCGCATGCAACTTTTATCGTCGTCGTGCTTACAATGGATACAATAATTGTGTAACTCAAATCTCCCCCGTAACCTTCCCTTTAAGAGAACCCTCACCCCCTCATCGTCTGTTATTTTCCCAGTGATGACAAAACTCGTCATTGTCTGGTACAGGACTAATTTCAAATCTCCAGGTTTGAGGTATCAATCTCCAGGTTTTGTTACGAAAATCTCAAGGTTTTTTTTTTGAGGTTGGCATGTCTCGTAAATTCATAAAAAAATCATGTATTTCCATCACTTGTAGGTCGTAGAATAGGAGTAAATTACATTTGGCAGACTATTATTGACTCCAAGTTGACAAAATAATTGAAATGACTATGCCTCATCTGTTGGTCTGCCAAATTTTGAGTCTTGACTGTTATTCTGCAAAAATAGTCTGTCAAATGCAATTTGTTCCTTAAATTCAGGCCCTATGACGAACAATGAACTTATGTTAAGAAATGGTAAAAAAAATTATGGATGGGAGACATTACCCCTGACTTCACATGTGATAATGTGATAATAATCAGATCAAGAGCTTATCAAACCATAATAAAAAGTCCATGTGACTGCTTCGGAGGTCATCATCAAGCTCCCGTGATCATGATCACAGTCTGTCAAGTCATCAGATCACGCGCTCGTCATGAGATCACAGTCAGAAAATGCGTGGAATGCTCGGGAGATCTGATCACTTGTATGTTGAAAGGCAGTATCACAGGACTTCCTGTACGTATATTGGCATGTGTGTTGTCATTGTGTTCATACATTGGTAAGAATCCTTAACTCTTATGAGCCGGTCAGGTGACCATAATATGATGGATAATGCTCTGTCAATTTTAAAGTAAAATCATTGGTGGGTGAACACAATAGAATAAGATCGACAGTGTTTTGTAGTCTGCCCCGGTCCCTTACATGTAGGTACGTAGGGATACACATGAAACATGACTGTGGAGTTCATAGTAGGCCTAGCCTAGGATACTGAAAAGTGAAATATAGGCCTAAAAAGACAAATCCTAAATAAATATACATAGGCCTAACAACAACACATTACATAATATCAGTGGTTGTCCTTAGGGTAGTCTTACCTCTCTAAATTACAGATTTGTGTCGGCGTTAAGTTATCGCAAGCGATATATTTAGCAGATTTTATAAAGCCTTCCAGAATTGGCATTTCTTCTTCGTTAATCTCACTGAGAAGTCCAAAAACAAGTCTTCATGGAATAAAATTGGTAGAGGACTAAAGATTGCAATTGTAAAAACTTCCATAATCAAAGGCAAAGGGGCCGTTTATGCACAGTAAGTCAAATAATGTAGGCCTTAGGCCCATTACATTATGCATGAAAATCAGCAAAATTGTGTTAGGCATGATAACATCAAACATGTTTAAGATTTTTTCTGAATGTAACGTTCCAAAATTTGCAACTGTCTGTACCAAAAATCAGCCTGGTCAATCCTAGGCAAATTCCAACAATTTGGTTAGTTGATGAGGACAACAAAGCTCTGTTGGTGCCCTGTAAACAGTGAATAGGCGCACAAACACTGAACTACATCATGCAAACACTGTGTATGACATTCACGCTAGTCGTAATACACAAGGTACCTAAACTCTGTAATGGGGGCTTAGTGCAAACTAATGTACAGAAGCTTGTTGTTGCTATGCATGTGATTGTTATTTTAAGAGTAACCTTCTGTATTGTGAATGAGTATTGTTGACATGTTGTGAATCTTGTTTACCTTTTCTCAGGGCTCATTTTCAATAAAAATGCAGTTATCTAAAAACCAGATTTCTGTCATTTTCCTGGTTTTTTATCAAAATCTTATCCTATGGTTAATGCACTCTAGGGGTAAATGCTATCACTGGATGCACTTTGCTGTACCCTTGTGCATCACTTGCATTATAAACTCCCCATCATAAATTTTCCGACGGATAATGCACGATCCAGCGTTGAACCTTGAATTAAGCTGCATTGAGGGGAAATACACTAGCCATGGTCAGTATGCATGCATGCTTTTTATACACACAACATACTACAGTGGTTGGACTGGCATGCCTGCGCCTGTTCTCTCTATGTATACCAACATTGAATAAGAAAGGATAGGCTGTACACTGATTTTATGCCTAAGTTGGTGAACCTTTGCACAATTTTTTTGGATGGCCCGAAATCATCATGCCTAATTTGATATGAGAGAGTAAATGGCTTTTGAAGGTTGAAAGTATAAAAAAGTTGGTAAACCTTAGACCAAGTTAGACTTGTTTCTGTTTTCCGGTTCATACGTATTAGCATGGTTGCATCTACAATGACACACGGAAGGATTTGATCGATGATTATGAAGTTGGTAAAATTCAAAAACCCTCATGTGCATGGGGTTTTGCTACAAAGCAGTACCTCACAAATGTAATGATATGAAAAAAATTTCTGCACTATCCCTTTTCATTTTAAAATCGAGCTCAACGTGAACCCAAGATTTCTGCTGTTAGAAGTACCTTTATGCACCTAAATTGACACATTGTAGCTTAGGTGAAGTCGTATGCAAAGTCAGGTGGCAGAGTAGCATAAGCTGTGAGGTATATGTAACATACAGATTTATGTCTAGCAGGTGGATCATTATCTTGGAGACGTGGTGGTATTTTGACTTATATTCTGGGTTGGTTTTTTTTAAGTGACATTTCAAATTTGGATAAGCCTAACCTGTAAGCCAGACTGGAAAAACCTTATCAAAGGACCAGAAGTGTCACAGGCTTCATCAGCGGCATACTATGTTTAAGGAATTGTGTCATTCCGCTTTNNGATGTGTCATTGTAGGTGTACTTGCTATGTATGGTTCAACTTCATCAGTCAGTGAATTGTCGTACATAGTTGAGTTTTGTTTCAACATGCCCTTAGCATATATGGAAGTAACGTCAGAGTAAACTTCTGTGAGAAAATGACAAAGTATGTGATTATTAACCTTGTTAAAAATCTGTGACAAAGTATGTATGCATGATATTTCTTTAAGGTAGTGCACTGTTGCAGTCTGTTTAAATAGACATAGATGGAAACAGAGGTGTGCTGAGACCTATAGTGGTGTTTGTATTGTAACAAGGACATTTTTTCCCCGTTTGCTTGCAAGTGGCTGAGCACGGTCATAATGAAAATTCACTGATGAACTTTGACATTCACTTTCAGAGAAAGACTTTACAACTGATTTATCTAATGCACTAGGGTACCGTTGCAGCATAGAACACTAGCGTTCAAAGCATCGTATATACTGTAACAATATAGTATCTAGTATACAAGTCAGAGGGTGAATAAGCCCCTCTACCAAGGTGAGGTCAGAATATTTTTTACCAGGGGTAAGTAAAAAGATGTAAATAATCTTCCTTGGGGATTGAATTTATGTTTGATTTTTGTCTGTTGTGGCTATTGAGTCATTTGAGTGTCCGTTGTAGTGAAAAATAATTTGAACATATAATATATGCATACAGTGTTTTGAGGGACCAGAATGTGATATTGTAATATGTGTAGAAATAACAAAATTGCCATTGCAATATTGTAATATTCCATGAAGAATTTGGCTCTGTGCCAACAAAGCCAATCCTGTGCCAACAAAGCCAATCCTCTGTTTTCTATCATATATACCTGTAGAAACAAATATGGCTTACCATCATTCATGTTGCCCATAGTTGATATCATTAGATATGTTGGAAGGTAACTAAATGACACATTTGTTCGTAGTGTTATTGTTTAATTGATTCAAGAAATGACTAAGCAAAATATTTTCAGCTCAGTTTTAGAGTAACAAACAATGTAAAAATGAGTGATAGTGTGGTTTGGTTGAAATTGAAATTACTTTTCATGTAATTTTTGTTCAGTATCCTTTGAATTTCCAGCTAGATTATCCTTCCTGCAATGGAGATTACCAGCTACCGCACTTCTGTGTGATGTTAGTATTGTCGTAAACCAGGGAGAACAGTGCACATGATGCAAACAATCAGTTGTGTAGTAATTCAAGTTATACCATGATGCAGTTCCAAATTACCTAGATCCATCAATCAAATTATTACATCTCATAATTGTTTGCTTTGTGTAGTGTATATGCTTCAATTGATGACATAACCTTCACTTTGTGATGTAATGACCCTTACTTACATAGTGCTGTGACATAAAATGGTTGAGAAGTAATTTGAAATTGTGTTGGGTCATAACTCAAATCACTACATGTGTAGATGTCTCTGTGTGTGTTGGGCAAGAAAATTTCAGTTGTAAAAGTTTGTGTTCACAACTGCTCCAAGACCACAAAGCAGATGAAGGTCAAAGTTGGAAGATAGCTTACTCATGATTTGAAGTTGTATCTCCCATCAAAATTTAAGGTCAGAGTTCAAAGCTCAAATAAGTGAAAAGTGTACTTTTCCTGTATTTCTTAACCCAATATTACTACTTTGATGGGTCTGTCAGATATATGACCAGTATGCAAGAATTTCATAAAAAAATCATGTTTATATGTAATTTGAAGTCAGAGGTCAAAGGTCAAATTTGACGTTGAAAAGTTTGCGTCCCACAAGTCCTCCAAGATCAAGTATTGATGAAGGTCAAATTGGTTAATGGGTGATCTACTGATTTTTCTGGTCTCGTTATGTCTACTATCAAAATTTAAAAGGAAATAGAGCAATCACTTTTGTTTCACAAAAAGCAATCACAATTTCAAAACAAAAAAGCAAAAACTTTTGTTTCACAAAAGGAATCACAATTTTAAAACAAATTTTTGTGGACACAGAATGACAGATTTATCAAAATAAGGAAGGTCTGTGGCCTTCTTTACCAGAACTAAGTTTCACATAGATAGAAATGTAAAAGTTATTTGTTGCTCAATAATAATTTGTTCACCCAAACTTTAAAAATTTCAAATGATGCATCTTTCATCATTCATCAGATACATAATTTTTTGAGGAGATGAATCTTTTGTATGCCATGTTGGTGTATTCTAAACACCTTATTTCCCTTAAAGATCAAATCCTCAAATCTTTTGTAAAAGTATGTTGCGATTCCCTTCTAGATAGTAAGTCTAATTAACTTCAAAACTGATAATTAGGTACATTAGTATGATATGTAGTGTTCACATTTTTGGTGACATCATAGGTCAAAGGTGACTGTTAGTGCAGCACATCATACAGTATGGTATGTTCTCTAAATGTAAGGTGTCAACATAGCTATTTTAGAAAAACCATATAAAAGAGCAAA
>VJOZ01004664.1:1960-17652 GCA_009801055.1 Stichopus horrens | reverse complement strand
TTGAGAAATTTATTAGGTGTTATATAATACTTGATATAATATCCTCTGGCAGCAACGATTCTGTCAGTAAAGGTATAGCTGTTTTCTCTTCACTTGTTTGTGTCCACTAGTAATTCCAACAAGTAGAAGGGAAGCATAATCTCACTGTCGGTGGTCGTTTATGAAGTACATGATATCATTACGTACTGTCTGACTGTGAGGCAACCTGTACTTGTGCATGTGCTACATGTGTCACCTTCAGCTAGTGTGCGTAGAGTGCTAGTAGAGAGATGAAAACGACTTGAAGCAATCAATCAGAGTTTCTATTTTTCCTCAGTGAAAGTCAGGGACATTTTGAGTGGTGCTCAGTGTTACACACTATGATAAACTTCAATGGATAAAATGGTGATTATAGCAATAATAATAAATGTCTGTGTTAACTTTTTACTTTCACTGTGAGTCTGCACTACGTGTACTTGCTTGCACAAAATGTATAATGCAACTATTCGTGGGTGCCAGTGCAGATGAAAATCAGCAAAAAAACCAAAAAAAAAAACATGATGGGCTGATTAAATCGCAGCAACACGTGACTGAAGTCAACTACCAAGTAACCTTCAAAGCAGGTGTTGGTATTCCAACTACATACCATAACACCTGCAAACAATTAGAGATTTGTCTCATCTCAGATACGAGTCTCTATATTTATGAGTATTTCTTCATGTTTGATGATTGGTTCAAAGAGCATGAGCATTTGCAGTGTAACGAAAAGAATTATGGAGTGCTACTGAGTTAATTTATTACATTGGCATAAATTAACTTGAATAGGGTACAATTTGTGCGCAGATTTTTAGTCAGAATCCAAGCAATAATTTGCAGAAATTGGTGTTAGAAATGCAGTCAGAGTTGGAGCATGAGTAATGTATGTCTGTTGTGTGGGCTCACTTCCCAAGTAGCTAAGTCCCACTAGAAATGAAATTAAAACTGGGGTGACAATATCTTAAGGGAAAGTGCAATTAGAGCTTTATAGTCCGAACAATAGGGACATCCATGTCTGTGTGCTTCAGGGAATTAGCAATTTGTGGGATGTCTTTATTGATGGACCACCTCAAAAGGTCAGTGCATATCCATTTCCTCCACAAGCAAGTAAACCACATCAGATCAATATCTCAGAGGAGCCCTCATATCCATCAAGGTCAAATTCAGCTCTCACAGAGACATCAAAGGACACCATGAACTGATAACAATTTATATGCTCAGTACTACTTACGGTAACAGATTAGAGGGGGGAGGGGGTTCATTGTGCTCCTGTGAGACGGATATGAGAGATGAAGCGTATGGGATGGAACGTTTTTTTTTTTTTTCTCTGTAGAAAGTTGAGAAAAGATGATGAAAGATTCCCTTACTTCCCTCCTGACTTACCTGTCTCCACAAAACTGTATCATGTTATACCACCATGCTCAGAAATTGCTGGTAACCTTATGCACTGCCTCTCCCTTCACCACAATCCAAATAATTGGTAAGAGGAAAATAAACCAAAGCATATTCTATAAGTAATATATGAGAGGTGAAGCTGACTTAATGTTATTTAAAGGAGAAGGGAGATATCTGTGGAATCATTACTTCCAGGTTTTGCTCAAATTCATTTGTAGCACATATTCTCTCTATTAAGGAGCAGATGAAGATTTATTCCACTGACGTTTTGTTTCATCATGGGTGATCGGTTTGTCTTCATTGATCTTCATCTCTCCTCAGTAAGATACCATGTACTTAAAATGTACAAGTTCAAGATAGCACAGGTACTTATGGTGACAGACTTTATTTTCAATTTGCTGAATTAGCNNGGATTGCTTTAAAGTTACTTTGTTACTGTGAGGATGAGTTTTGGTATAGGTCATGAATATCAGATCAGTGAAACTAAAACTTTTTTGAGCACACATTGTCACTGTCTTAATTCTTTGCCTAGAGTTTTCAGGTAGTAAAAGTTTCATTTATGAAGTGCTCCCTTATTTCATGTGATTGATGGTGCTATCATTTCCTCAGTGCTGCCATAATTTATTAATAAAACACATGCTATTTAGTAATAATTAGTTACACACCCGAGGAAGCAGTGTACAGAAATAATTTACAACATATATGCCCTTGAGAAATTGGAAGAAGGAGTAAACATATGACTATAAACTTTAATATGGTTTACCGTAATTTGCTCATAGCAAATGACCTTGGTCAGTATGTAGCAGATTGTTGTCTTCAAACGCTCACTAAAATTTATTTTCAACAGGTTATCTCCCCTCTTTCAGCATTCTCTGTACTATCCCTGCTCCCCCTTTCATCTTTAATTCTCCGCACATATCAGTTCACATGATTATTCATCTTGAAATTTTGTATGAGACAGTCATTACTCTTGTTACAGTCTTTTTGTTTAACCTTTGCAGCAGGTGTTGGTTTGTACCAATTATTTTAACATACATACCAAAGCACCTGCGAACAATCAGAGATTTGTCTCATCTACGATCCAGCATATCTATATTTATGAGGTTTTTTTTAACATCTGATGGTTGTCTCAAAATAACATGAATATTTATAACCTAAGGAAAAGAAGTATTAATTGCTACTGAGGTGCAATTGATCATGTCAGCATACATGAATTCCAATCGCCCACAACATACCTGTATCCAGATTGAGTCGAAATCCAAGCGATAGTTCACAAACATTGATATTACCAGTGCCATTGGAGCTGATCAATGATGCATTATAAGTGACACATGTTCGTTGTGCTGGCTACTTTTTTGTGTATGTGCTGTCATAGTATGCTTCCTTATTTACCAAGAGAGAGCCCTTCAACAGATACCACCCCTGACCTCTTTAAAGAATGCACTAGTTGCTTAAGAATGATGATAGTGTTTAGCTTGATGTAACCGAATTTAAAATCAGATCCATGTACCATCTGTTGGACTGCAACATATTTTTGGGACTCAACCAATTATTAAGTGAACAATAGATTCTTAAGAACAAATTGGAATCAAATCACAAACTGTAGCTCTTGATCTTTGCTCTTTCTCAAATATTTTAGCACGGTTCTGAAATTCCTTACCCAACATCCAATCATGTAGTAGTTAGTCCATTCACATCAAATAGAAATACTTATCCCTTGTGGGGATATATCCTGTCGTAAATGTGCAAGTAGTTAAGTACTGCCTTTACAAGCAACAGGTAAACTGTTTCCTTAAAGCTTGTAAATTCAGATTTGGCATGCTCAGTGCAAACAAACATTTCTGCTTGTCCAGCACTTGATGCTGTCCATTCTGTGCTCTCAGAGGCCAAAGAAAGGTCAGGTAAATTCACATTGTAGACATATTCTTAACCCTTGCCTCACTAATGCATTCATTTGACCCAGGCTCAAATCGTTCTCCAAACTAATTCTAGCACCACGCCCTCTAAGACCCAGCCCGCCCTCATTTGCCTTTTGACTGGCTGGTATTCTTGTCTTTTGTTTCCAGCATTTATACTTTTTCTAGCTTCGATAATTCTTTCAAATTTCTCCCTCGCTTCTTTAAAGTAATTTGTATTAGAACTTGTTTTTATGCCCCATGCCTAGGACAGATATCCTGTCGTACCGCTGCACAGTTTTCCCTTAGCCTACACCTTCTGTTATTTTGCAATCTCATTTAGGGTATTGCATAACACACCCAACTTCCTATATTCGTGGCTTAACAGATCTAAGCAGTATTTCCAGCTTTAATTTCAATTTTAAAGATAGCTCTGATGAAGGACCTAATCATTTTTGTTCTCTCAAAAATACATAGTGCAGGTAATGCCTATAGATCCATATCTGTATCACGACCAAATTTTGCAACAACTTACCTGGACTGGCCCTTATTAGACCAGTGGCCGGATTTGCACTTGTAAATCCAACTCCACAAAATCCTTGCCATCCGCTCAAAAAGGTGCTTTCACTCGTTTTAGAAATGTTTGCAAAGTGATCGATGGAACATTTTCTGCCTCCCAAGATTCTCACCAACACTCAGCTTCAGAGCTGTTGTACTACTTAGTGGTAGTAGCAGTAGAGAAAATATGTTACACTGAAGTTTCATTTTAAGAAACAAGAGATCTGTTTACCGATAAAGCACCATCTTGGTATGTTTACTTCATGCCTTGTGCTTCTTACAAATGAGAAGGAAATTATCCAAAGCAAACAGGATAAAAAAAAAAAATCACTTTACAAAGTAGGAATGCTTGGTGATACATTCAGTCCAGATGTACCCGTATGTTTATGTGGGTGGCTGACTCATGGTCTACTTTTCATTTGTATGTCATGCAGTTAAGAGTTGACCTTTTGTTCTGGCAAGTTACATCCTTACACCTTGCTCTTTTAAAATATGTCAAAGACGCATTGCTCAGTTTTTTGATAATATTTTCAAAATTTGCTCCCTGGTCACTTCACGGATATTACTGGTTCAGCCTTACAGGACTCTCATATTATTCTGTTTATGAAGGCTTGTTCCTCACCCTGTTAATGAGTACATGCTTTCATTTTATTGTATTTACTTACTCTACTTGTCTGTAAATGAAGCTGTAGTGATTTTAATGTTTGAAAGGAACACAGACATCTTTAAAAATGTTTAAGCTCTCTTGTATATTTTCTCCATCATCTGTTCCCACTACTTTGGCATAATAACTTCACTTATCACTTACCTGTCTCAACACAACAAGTGCACTCTCAATTTCCATGCCAAGAGTACTAGTAGTCCTCACGCTGGTTATGCCAAACCAGGGTATTAATGGTTACGAGTACTCTTGGCACTGTAGATCGGAGAACATTTGTTATGCTGAGACATGTACTTGAGGTCATTCATAAATAACCAAATCATGTGAGTTTTACGATCATCCTACAGTTGACTTCAGTGTAAATCAGTTTCACCTAAGACATGAATCATCACCATGGTCGTGCTTTCCTCATTGGTTAACGGCAGACGTGGTCGTGGAATAAGTTTTCAAGCAGAAATAGTGCAGAAACTGTCTATAAATTAAACAGCTAATCCTTAAGTATTGCTTCATGTCACGTAACAAAGTAACTAAATTACAAAAATGTCCAACCATATTGTATGCATCATTCAAACCCAGTAGGAGACAACCTTGTAAAACTCATTTTTGAAGATTGTTAACAAAACAGAGACAAAATGAAAGTGTCTAAGGACCTCAATTTTTGATGATGACATTGCAGGTTGTATAAATGTTGGAAGAAGTGTTTCAGCAAACTGTGCACTTAATGTATGAACAATCAAAAAATGATTTTGGTATTTACAATCAACTCTAGAGCCTCTAAACTGTATAACGATGCGATTTGATACCCAAACGAACCTCAATCCAAAAAGAAAAAAAAATTCGAGAGAAATGAAAAAAGGAAAATTGAAAGGTACACGATCCTAGTAATTTATTTTGGGTGGCTTTGAATGGACAATTTCATTTATGTAGAAGGACAGAACTGTGATTTTATTTGTAGACTGAGGGAAACTAATTCATTCTTCTCTTTCGCCAGTTTCATTCAATGTTGATTAAATCCATGGTTGTTGAGTCTTTCTTGTGACAGCAACGTGTACATATGTGTGTGCCATCATACTCTCCCCAAACTGATGTTAGTCATCTACGTCGGTTTGCCACGGCCTTGTGAAACTGTTGCAGAATTGTGACAGTCGATACTCGTAGAGGTGAGCCTGCTCGGCAGATGCAAGCCTCCGATATCGACCTATTACGCTGACTTGTGCTTGTGACTGCTAACTTATATTGGTAGAGAGTGATATATTATAGGTGACAAGCCAACATCTTTCCACAGTAATTTATTTAACATTCAGTTACTGTTGGAAAATATTGAAACTTTGAGATGCTGAGAGATGAAAAGAACTACTCATCCTAAATTGCATCTTAATAATAATCGCTGACCTTTCAAAATATCAGTGCGAACAAAAGAATTTTCCATTTTATAACAATGTGGGTGTGGGTTTACTTATAGTGTGTGGGTGGCTCAAGAGGAATCTGTTACATATATACATGTAGCATGGTATGATACGTATAATTGCCGTGCTTTATTTCTGAAAAACTGATGTTAATACATTATTCAGTTCTAATTATTGCTTTCTTATATTCATGCATGTAACATTTGATGGGCTCGTGTGACATATAACATCACGAAAAACAGCAAAATAAAGACCATTCCACTAGAGATCTTTAAGAACTGTAGATGCTTGGGAAACGATGTTTGGTGAGCCAACATGGAAAGAAAGACCATATAATTGTGCTTAAAGTTATCTTGTATGAGGCATATGAAGACTGGCCAATGAATCTGCATTTAGTTGTTGATGCTAAAGATTTGAGGTCCTTGTGAGGTGGACGTTAACTAGTGACTGGATGCATTTGGAAAACTAACAACATTGTGAGAATTAGTTGATATTTCTTCAAGTGACAGTTTTGTTTGAAAATAAGTACTTTTGTTTTTTAAGTTAACATTAACTGAAAAATTGAACACCAACTGACACAAAACAGTTCTGGTTCAACGTGTTGCCTATTGGTGGCTCACTTTGTTGTTGATTCACCAGTTGCCAGTGTACCACCTGGCATAAATGCAAACTATCCTTAAATGCTATCCTGATAAAATCGGTCATGTTGGAGCATGTTGCACTTGTTCAGTGTAATTGAAAAGCTGAAATCTTGCAGTGTCTTAAAACAGGGAGTCTCAGCCAGGTGCCAAAGACACCAGCCCAAGTGCAAAGCCATTTGCATTGTGTCGGCTGTCTCAGAGGACGTCCATTGTACATGTGGACGTCATCATTTGATCTGACTGTCTCAGTGGTAACTTGGAGGGACGTCACTAGCTGAAGACCTTGGCCTTGAATGCCTAAAATATCATTTTTGATGTAAATTTTAGATGTTTATAATGTTAAAAGGAGTCTTTTTTTTGGTTTCGATGATAANNGTCATTTGGGGTCACCAGGGGTCATATTGTGAAAATGTGACAAATGTGACACATACTAATGCTATTATATCAGATTCAGAAAAAAAATTTGTCTTAAATAGATCATCGAAACCACAATGCATTTCTGCATTCTGGTTTTTTTTTTGTTGTCTTTGTATTGATCATGTATTATGTTAGTAAAGACTGAAATGATCTCAGCTAGCATGGGTGTCAGTTTGGGACAGGGACAACACTTACAAATTTGTCCCCCAATGTTTTGTGGCCCCCCCAAAAAATTAATTTTATCAGAAGTATAAATTTCCTAACTAGTGTCTAGAAAGTAATGAAAATTTAGCTGAAAATAGGGCAAAGGGACTGAAATATGCCATTTCCTGCAGTCTGAGTGGTATTTTCTTGTTATGCTACATGCCAACTAACCGTGGTGCAACTGCTTTGATGGAGTCCATGTAGAGAAAACATACGGCCTTGATGGAGTCATAACTGTTTCCCCCCACTTCAATAGTTTGTCTGTTTACACCAGTGGCAGTGGAATAAATAGGTGAAGGGGAGGGGATGTAAATCACCCCCCCAATATTCTCTGGACAGGTGCTTCAGAAATAAACAAAATGGGGTGCATTATTCAATTATGATTCTTGTATCATCTCAACATATCTGATATGTATTGCTATTTGTTATTGAATTTTTCCTCATTATTGTGATGTCACAGACATGAGATACCTGTTTAAAGGATACATGCAGGATACATGCAGGACACATGCAGCTTTTTCTGGCCATCTAGGATTTACAAAGCAAAACATTTCCTTGTACACTCCATGCCAACAGATGGTAGATCTCTAATTTGCAGACACTCACCTCCCTGCCCCCTGCCCCCCCCCGCCCCCAAAAAATTCTGTTGTTCTCCTGAGCATGGCTAATGTGGCACTTTAAGAAAAAGTTTTTGGACAGGTATTCCCTCTCCCCCTCCCGCACCCTCACTTTATCAAATCGACGCCCATGTCAGATAGTATTTCTATTGATCAGTCTTTGATACTTTTAAGCAAAAACTTCAAAATCTGTAAAATTAATATCTGATATACATATCCAAACAAAAGGACTCTCCTCTGATGTTTCTTTTTCATTTGTTTAAAAAGTGCCATTTGTTGTCAAATCTGCTCTGACATGAATCTTCAAAGTAGTCCTAGAGAAATGCATCCCTCGGCTAATCTCAACATGTTTTTTTTTCCAAAAAGGCAGAGTGAAAAAGTAAAACAAGGAATTTTAAATGTGATTTATGGGAAAGTCTTAACATGTCTTATGTTCATATTCTTAAATGAACTGTGTTGATATTTTGTTTTTCACACTTTCCTTAGCTTACTGTCAAGTTACCACTAAACCCTGCGTACTCACACTGAAATGAGTAAATAAATATGTTAAGTACTAAAGGGCAAAAAAGAAAAAAAAAACAGCTGCTGTGACACCAGTCCTTCCCTTCCCTAAAATGTTTTCCATAAGAATTGTCTCAAACAACAATGAAAATCAGTATGCCCACTTTCAGAAGCATCCTTTATAGCTTGCTGTATAAGGATAACAGGAAGTGGATTTTTGATACAAAACATGTACTTGTAAGATGTAAATTGTACCCCAGCTGTAACTGGGAATTTCTAGTGTAGTGATGCCCTACATATGTCTGTTGTTAAAGCCCCTCTCTTTCACAAATTCAGCTAGGCTAACATGTATGTTTATAGCATGATTTAATTAAATAATTCAAGATTGAGTATTGCCTAGAAGAGATACAAAATCAAAAACAAATTTAGTATCGATCACCGTAAGACCTTGGACTGAGAAAGTCAGAATGGTGAAGACCATTGTTGTGATCTCATTCCAATCAGTTTATCATGACATCTTCATTCTAAGATATAGCATCATTGGACTGCCAGACTGAATTACATGCAGTAACTACATCTGCGGTGCCTTTAACCACCGAGGTAGCCCGAGACTTGTTCAGCTAATTTGCCTCGATACAAACTGTTGTATGTGTGCTATTTAAGTACTCACGAGTGACGTATATCTGCGGTGGAACCTTCGAGGCAGTCTGTTTGCACTACGTCATCGCATCATCGTGGGGCAATCTCTGTCATTGTTACACAGAGGTCGTCTCAGAGAAGGTTTAGGCCCCCAAGGTACCCGGAAGAGCAAGAGAAATGACAGGAATATGCTATGTTTAGTAACGGTACGTGCAAGTAACTGAAGAAAATCAGCACAATAGTGATGATGGCCTATCATAGTTGATTACATCCATAGATACGTAACTGTTGTCGTCTACTTGGTGATATTGTGGTATGAACAATACATACATGCTCTCTCCTAGTACTGCTTGTTCTGCTGTAGTTGTTAAAATTTTTGTGTCCCAGTCTCTTCAAATTCACAGCTGCTTTTAGAGCGAAAATGTTTTCGAATATTTTGTTTCATTTGGGAGTTAATTTGAGAGTGACATGGATAAACAGTGACCACATACTTTAGTTGTGGCTTTATGGTAC
This sequence comes from Stichopus horrens, assembly GCA_009801055.1. Classification (NCBI taxonomy): domain Eukaryota; kingdom Metazoa; phylum Echinodermata; class Holothuroidea; order Aspidochirotida; family Stichopodidae; genus Stichopus; species Stichopus horrens. Next base: position 8,190 of record VJOZ01004664.1, on the reverse strand, counting down.
TCATCAGATACAGTTAGTTGCTTTGGTATGTATGTCATTGTTTGAGAAAGATCTGTGTAACTAATTCCCAGACCAGTGACTTTTGGTCCTTGCCCTTTGTTTTTGACTTTGCCATCTTAAATAGGCTCACATCCTAAGTTCTCTAAATGTTGTGGTTTTTCAATGTATTCAGTGCTAGAAGATATTTTCTGTGAGCAATTCTTTTTTGTGAGTTTATAAATAGTTTGGCATTATTTCAGAACAAGAGCAAAGAAAGGGTGCTACTTTACAGATAAAATTGCTTTTAGTTCAGAACTGAAGTTGATCTTAAGCTTTTTAAGGTTATTTTATCAATTGTCTACCCTATATTGTTTGCTGTTGTTGTATTTGTGTGAAAGACTAGACAAGCTTTCCTAAATTGATATGTATGTTTGTGTATGTGAGAGATTCATTATGAATCAAAAATAGCAAAATAATCATTCTGCTACTCCAATAATGCTTGAAATTACACTAATTCATCAAAAATATTTGACAAGAACTAAAATTCACTAAAATTTGTTATACTAACAGTGAATCATAAAGCAGAAATGTTAGAAGGTACCAAATGGTTGAAACATATATGGATAAAATACAGTTCTTCCTATTAAACTTGCTCAAGTCTTATTAACTGAAATTATATCAGTGCTCCATGTGCATACATCCCTTGGGGAGTTGGGTCAGTTATTGAAGTTTCATCATTATGATGTCATGAGATAGTTTAATAATTGATGAAGGAAGGGCATCCATCTAGGCCTTTTTGAAGGAAACATTTTGCTGCAAATGGGGAACATTTTTACTCATTGACTTCTCAGAGGATTCATCATATGTAGATGTGGTACATTCCCTTTTTTTTTTTTTGTAACAGTTATCCCGCTGCATGGGAACCCTCTGTTAACCCACATGTCTTATATCAAGGAAATAATTATAACTTAGGAAAAGATGAAAAGTGTTGGCAGTGCGATGAGGGAATTGTAAACATCAATGATGGATGTTACTGACAACATAACCCAGTTAGCATCTTCACAATTTTCTTATTTCTTATTAAGGTGTATCCACTTTAATTCCTTTTGATCTTACATAGCAGGATGAGATTCTTCTCAGAAAAAAAACAAAAAACAGTGAAGAATTGGATGCAACTGACTGCTTTATAAACTTTAACTTTAAAAGTCACAGAAGGTAGGTTAGCAAAATACTTTGCCTCATATTAGGTGTGTTTGAACTTTGTAGTTGCATATCGATTAGGATTGCGTGCTTTTTAATGTGCTTTCATTACATAAACATGAAAAATGTTGTTAAGACACTTTTTAACTTAACTTTGAAATGAGAAGCATAATCCATGTCAGAGAGGAATGTTTATGACCATGCAGTGATGGAAGTCATGGCATCAGAAATTGAATTCCAATCCTGCAGTTGTATTGACGAATAAAGTTGTAGCATTTCGCAGCTCAAAGTAAACTTCATGCTGGAATTTTGCAATATCAGATCAATACGTTGCACATATAGTTTGACTTTTCATATAACTGTTCCATACCCAAATTACTTGAAGGTCCAGAATGTTGCTACATGACTGCTGATCCATCATTATGAAGTGCCATTGGTTATATCCTTATGGTGATGTGGCCAGAAGGATGTCTCTTCTTTGTCATGCATCTATTTCAAATCAGATTTATGCAAAACTATAAAACATGTAAAAATGGGTGAGAACCGTGGAATGGAGTGACTGTTTTGTGTACAAATGCTTGGACTTCTCTTCAGCATATCAGAAGAAAAAAAGAAAATGACCCAGATATACCTTACAACTTGTCCTTGACATGTTGTTGCTCTGTATAATGTTCAAACCCATACTGCCGTAACCATGTGGTACCTAGTACTTTGACTGTATATCAAAAATTTTCTTTTTTCGGTTTGTTCATGAGTTGATGTGTTAATGTCTCTCAGGCTGTAGTGTTGGATGTGTATTTAATAGGTGGCAATTCTGGGTGAATAAGGTTTGGAACACACACACCTGATTTGCCACTGAAACTGTGTACTTACAGCATATTCTAAAACTATTGCAGGATCTAAGTTCATGCTGGTGAGTGATGTGGGTGGTAAAAGTCAAAGGTGCTCTGCACAGGAGTACATCATGAAGTTCTAAAAATACTTTTACTACATTTGCTGCAACGTTGCATCATTTCAGAAAGAAACTCGTAAGAACTTACTGTGAATGTTTTATTCCCCACCGTTTGAATAAACTTCAACCTGAAATTTAAGTGTGAATTACTGCCGCTTGTCTTCAAATGAATCAGAAAGTTTGAAACACATGTTGTCTGTACCCAAGACATTTAAGTTTGTATCATTTTGATTTCCCTAGGAGCCATTGAAGAAAATGTCTCACCGCAGTCTCAGGCATACGTGTGTTTAATAACCGCTGTCCTGATCACAAGTAACAAGGAAATTCATTTGTTAATTCCTCCTTGAGTGTCGTCTCTGGCAAATAATCGTTTCACTATCGGCAGATCTGCGCAGTAGGAGTTGATCGAATGTAGTATTGGCATTGATGTGCATCTGTGTGTATGTTATGTATGTGTCTGTGTGTTTGTAGGCATGTAAATGGCAAGATGAGGATCTAGTGTAGGGGTTTTACATAAATTACAAATGATCACTTAGACAATAATGGTAGTGTCAAACTATAAAGAAATTTTAATGAGCCTGCTTCCTTTCCTGTTCCTTCATACCGACTAAGTCAAATTCCAAGAAAGATAAATAGGATTTGTTTAGATTGCAAAAGAATGGGAAGAAGGTTATGTTAATTACAAGAAACACCTCAGACCGCACCTGGAACTGCAGTCATAATTCCATGAACTAATGAAAAAAGCAACGTGTTGTGATTTGAGAAAAGTAGAACAAAGATCTGTAAACATCATTGTTAGATCATATTGACTGATTCTAACAAGTTGTGAATGGCACAGCATGTGATATGTTTGAATTAGTAGACTGCAGTAATTATCATTTAGCAGTTGTATCTTGAGATATATGCCTTGTGGCAATATTTTAATACAATTAACAGAAAAAATGGTGAGATTCATATGTGGGAGGTTATGATAAAAATTAAAGTCACACAAACTTATCGAACTCATTTTCTCTAAAATACATATTCCGGGGGACAAGCAAGCTATGTATTTCTGGAGAATCCTTGAAAAGCATAGATAGGCCATTTACCACTTTTAGTGATGTAAAATTACATCAAGATAGAAGCATCTGAGGGAGCTCAAAATTGATCAAACGAAACCTTTCGGTGGCAAAAGACGTCGACAAAGCTCTGTTTTTACTTCAGCTGTCATCAGCCGTAATTGCATTGATGTATGATTCAAACTGTGCGATAGCAACATATAAGTCCATCTTGAAGAGCTCTGTAAACAAGAAATATTAATATTACTTAGCTACATGCTGTAACTGTTTAACAGCTAGGGTAGGCTGAAAATAGAAATTATAAAAAACCGGGGAAGAGAAACGTCTTTGTGAGGTGCAAAGAATTGAAACACTTTATTTCCAGCATCATTCATTTCCTTTAATTACAGCCTGTTTGATGTGGTTTTGATTGAACTTCAACAGCTGACATCGCCAGACTCAAATGCACGTAAAAAGTTGTTAATGAAAACTGGCAGCGATGGATTGATATATGTTATGAGTGTCTATTGATTGATAATTAACTTTTGATCAATATGAGTAACATTGATTTTCTTCCTGGTTGGGTGAGACTGTTTCTGTTCGAGGTGAGGAAAAACATGCATCAAGGTTGTCTGAGACGTTTGACAGGTATTTAATAGTCATTGTCAATTAGACGTGAATGTACATCAATCTAATTGTACATAGTGCATGCATGTAGCTGTGATGGAATGAAGGTTCTCAGTGTGTGTATTTGCAGCGTGACTGCTAGGAGTATATATAATTAAAACCACTGGAATAAAAGAGTGAACTGTGGCTGGCATCATGTAACAAGATGGAGATAACCAATCATAAAGTAGATAAATCTTATTAATGCTAATTATGGTACTTGAACAGTTCATATATGTTTTATTTTAGTTACTATGTGCATTAAACTTACACCTGAATGCATCAAGGGGGTATCAACTTGAAGCACTTGAAGGGTGTCTTGTTAGTTTCCATTGCTCCATTTTTTACAAAAATGCAGCTATATCTCTTGTAGAATTCAGGTAAAAGCTTTATGAGTTACTAAGTTTTACCCAGAGATATTTGAAGGAGACAAACATGGAGGAAATAGAGATTGGCAGTCACTGATTTTCAAATGTGCTTCTCTATACTCATATAATAATTTAAAATCATGCAATTAGGTTAGGCGATGTTTTTACACTTATAGTCCTGAATGGTAAGAGTGGTACAAGTTAGTTTGACATGTTTAGAGATCGGGATAAGGTGAAAACTGGAGGAATTAGGCGGAGGAGTGGTTTCTGATCTCAAGTTTGTTCACTTTTTCTGCTATGAGGAAACTCAAGACATTACAACTTTGAAAATGTTTATAATACTACTTACATGTTGCCAAGTTCATATTTTTTTTTTTTCATGTGCAAGCTTGAAAAAGAGTTAAAGAAATTCTTTCATTTCACCGCATCTTGAACTGAACATTTTCATGTAGTTGATATTTTACTAGCAGGAATCTTTTGAAATTCCTTTCCTGGCAGTATTTAGTATTATTTTATGATAAAGTTTGTGTTCTAATACTACAGAATTAATAATAATACAGAATTGCTTGCTTTTAATCACTATGTCCAAACCAACATATTTTGCCACATGTATGAATACATGTACACTTACCGCTGCAGCTGTTGAAATGCTATTAACAAATGACAAAAAAGTAATTTCATGACTTAGCATCCAAAAAGCTTGCTTGAAAAAGACCAGGCTTATGTTTTCATTTGTATGTNNTAATTTGCATAATAATAATAATAACAATCTGTCATCTGCAGCAACACTTAGCACTACAGAGATTCAGAAAGCCTTTATTTCGACCGTAATTAAATAAATTAACATGGCCGGAGGTTAGAGCGGTAATAGAAGCAAGTTCACAAATATGCATTTTACCAGACCATTACCAATTGATAAAAATCATCAGTAATGCTATGCCCAACTTGAGCCATAGTTGTATAGATTTGCATCTACGCCTTGACAAATGCTGCGATCACGTCATCTGCCATTACAATGGGCTCTACAATGCATATAATGAAATATACCTGTCCGTCTCATCATGCTGCAACTTAACCAAGAAACCACAGGAAAGAAGTGCATCATGCAGATAAACGCATTGACATGTTTTAATCATTTTGTCGCTATATTGCCATGCAGCTCACTGATGTCGGCATATGCACTGAAGTTCGTACTTGTACCGCTATATAGCTGTTACCACACGGAATACGTGTGCTATGCTCTCTCCTGCATGGACTGTCTCACACTGGTGCCAAAAGACTCCTTAATTAATAATTTTCTCTCCACAGAAAGGTTGAGAGATTGCTCATGGGGGAGTCCTGTAATGAGCAATCTGTCGTGGTGTCTCCATGCAAAAATCAAAGGCTAGACTCAAAAACGTCGAATGAGAGTCAGTGAATTGCCCAGCCAATAGCAAAATCATCTAAAAACACCAGGATAAAATTTTTCATTTGCAGATGACATGTAATCATGAGGAAGATCTTTCATTAAACAGGAGATGCCTTTTGCTTGTCTTTCTATAATTTCTATTTGTTATTTTCTTTTAACATTTGATGACTGCTGGATGGGAGTACCGTTATGGATGTGATATTTATATGGTGTTACTATGAAGAGCAGAAAAATGTAGTACATGGTTATCTAAAAAATGTTGATATTAGTCCCCTAAATTTAATTCTTTTAATGTTTGCTTGGTGTCATGTTTAATGAGTTCACACCGTAGATTGCAACCCCCTTGTTTACACTAATACATTCCTTAACTAGAGTTTAGCGTCCCTGAATAAGTTCTCACCGCACCCTCTGTAACTCTAGATCAACCTTTTTTAACTTTTGTGTGTTTTATATTCCCATTCCATCCTTTTTTTGCATCTCAACCTGTACCTTTTGGTTCATGTGCTGCCTGAGGAGTGGGTAAATACCATCTTTTTGACTAAAAAGCACTAAAAGTTTGGGGCATGCCATTACCTGAGATCTCCCTACTTGTTTAAATGTGCCAACTGTGCATCTAACCT
>VJOZ01004655.1:0-10080 GCA_009801055.1 Stichopus horrens | reverse complement strand
TCTTCCTGGGCGGAACAGGGAACAATTTCCGCATTTCATAGGAAGCCGTTGCTGTTTTGCTGCCATAACTGAAACTTACATTAAGGAAGGCAACGATGTAGGAACGAACCCTGTGTACGTGATTTAATACTTTGAATACGTAACAAACAGTTGTGTAACATATAAAAACTACGAGTGAAACAAGTACATCTCAAGGAAGAATACCTCTCCCTAAACCCTTTCTTAGGAAAATTGAACAGAAAATCCCGAAATAGTGGGAGAGAACCCCTAGAAGGGGGGTGTACTATGGAGTAACGATGGTGTACGCTTAGGATGACCGAATAACGTAACACTAATGAATTCCGGTTTGGCAATCAGAGGGAAATCGGGAAAATGGTAGTTGGAATGATCGGAAAATGCAATAAATACAAAAAATACCTCAAATGAAGATGAGAGGAGAATAAGGAAGGCATCCGCCGTGTTTCAATGGAACACCAGAGGCGGCTGGAATGGAGGAAGGACCTAAACGCAGTTTCGCGCAACTACTCCCAATACAAAATTTTTGGCGCGAACAAAACGAAAGGCCCGCGAAGGTAAAAGACCCACAAAAACCTGATAAAAAAAGGATACTTATCCGCGGTTCGTGGTTCAGAGGCGTCTAAGGTTGACACAGAAGAAGTCCTCGAAGGTAGAATTCCTTAGCAAAAATGGAGATAGTGAAATTTCACCAAAAATCTGAGAGCAGTAATGAAGACCAACTAGCACTTTTGGGTGGTAGTTAGGGAAGGAGGAGCTAGTCCTTTACGGGTTAGGGCGAAGGTGAAGGCGGGGTCAAAGGTTACCAGTAGTAATGCTAGCACGGTAGAGGGACGTGCATTAGTTAGATGGAGACAGGTAAGTTTGGAATGATGTAAATATCCAAACCAGGTGAGTTTGGGGATTTTTATCATTGCCAAATTTATGACCACATGAGAGATACAGTGACCGGTTTGCATAATTTATGGCCAGTTGTTTTGAAGTCAGTTTTAGAAGTCAGTTTTAGATTTTCTCATAACTTACAACTTAAAATACCATGTGGGTCTTGATATGCCTCTTAATTTCCCTCTATAGCATTCTTCTTCCATATTTTTTAGACATTTTTCTTGTTCTTTAAAGGTATGGACATTCTTAATTCAATTCAGAGGACCGATGGGAAAAGGGGCACCTGGAAAACTGGAAAAAGTGGTCTTAAGTAAGTACTTGATAAACTTGTAGATTACTCTTTGTAGATATTCCACACCAACATATTGGTCTAAGCACGTTAAGATTATTGATGGAAGCATGCTTGCCTATTGATGATAGCATATATGAAAGTGTTACCCAAGAGCATACTAACATAGAAGCATGTTTACAAATCTAGATGAAAGCATTTACCAAAATCATACTGAGTTATTATTAATTTAAGGAAACTACTAGTTCTACTGATGAAAAGCATTCCTCACTTAAACTTTACTGGCATATTCCTCCAATACCTTTACAGATAAAGTACAACATGTAACATGGCACAAACAAGTCATTAATACAATGGTTATATCTTAAAATTCCTTCAAATATTTTATTACTGGCCTTTCAAAGTTTAAAATATACAAATTATGCTCAGGATTTATAAATATGAGTGAAATTGCATTAATGGATTCAACAGTTGGACAGATGTTATCATCAAATATTTACCTTCCAGGTCAACTTTTTCTCTGATAACCTGTGAATGGTGATATATCACCACTGACAGCCATCGTTTTACAAGGTGCTAGAGATTTATCACCAACAGGTGTTGGTTTTTTGTTCAAAAAGAAAAAAAAATATAGTCAGCAATAAAAATTTGCCTTGATGTATGTGGTAGTGAATATCTTTAAACGTAACTGTTTTGCTCAGCTATGCTTGAAGATTAATTTTAGCATTGCCACTACAGCAAGCGAGCTACTCTACCATTACAGATGCTGCCCTCTTTCAACCTTTCATTGATTCAATGACCACATGTTTACCCTATTCCTTTCAATGTGCCCACTGTGCTTGTCTCAAACGACTTATGCACTGCGACATTCTATTCACTTTTAACCATTGATGTTTGAAAGGTACAAGATCATTATAATAGAGATAGGTATGCCTGTTGTATAGTGTAATGAGAGCACTAAAGTGAGTTTGGTAAACAATAAATACTGTAGTCTTTAGAGAGATATAAGTATGATCCTCATTAAGGGTTAAACCAGTGTGTGTTTGGGTTGTACATGTGGTAGACATTCGTAGCCATTGTCAGATAGTGTCAGATAGTCACATGTTGTCACGTAAGTTTTCACGCTTTGTGAAGACTTGATGCTTCAATGCCATGTTTGCTGCAGTGAGCAGGACATCGTTTCAAGTGAATACTGACTAGTACATGTTTCCAAGGCATACCTGTTACGATGAACATTTGGAAATCTACCTGCAAAGTGAAGTGATTTTACAAACACCACTGCCCTGTGATGATTATGTTAGAATTTCTCCTGTCCCCATTCACTTCCAAGTCGGGGCATATGTGGGAAACACAACTAGACCTTGTTTGGGGGGCACTTATTCCCTGGTTGTGTGTTGGATATTTTTACTGGAAATATGGTCTGATGTATTTCAAATTGTTGTGTAGTGTGTTTGGTTAGGTTTGCCTGTTGTGAAATTAAGTTTTGGTCTGTGCTGATTGTCACCAGGAAATCTTTTTTGTCAAATCCGTAGACACGAAGAGGAGATGTATCGACTGATCGTTACAAACTACGAGGAGAGGCAGAAGGAACTCATGATGGAGAACCAGGAGCTGAGAGAATCCCTTGGTAACATGCAGAAGGAACTTGTGGACCTCTTGAATAGACAGTCACCAGAAAAACAGGACTCTCTGGTATGCAATCAGAGTTTCATAATGTAAGATGGGTTGAGTGGTGGTATGTGACAGAGAGTGTGTTGGGTGTCGGCACATTCTCTGCAAGATTGGTGGTATATTCGCAGCATGTAACAGACAGCCAACATGTAGGACTCACATGAAGGACTCACAAGAGTGTAACTGTAAGTTTGTAGTGTGGTAGAGAAGTTAGGGTGGACCACAAATGTAAGCCTTCCTACACAGGGAAGAGGAGGGGGAGGGGGTCTTGAGGGGGGCTCAGTGTAAGGAGTTACTGTGCATTCTTCAAGGATTAGCTGTCAGTCTGCAGCATGCCAGTGTTAAGTATGGCTTCAACCAAGCATGATCTGTTATAATATACTATATATTATAGTTCTAGAATTAATTTTCAGTCATTTTCAAATTGTGGACACAACTTGGCCAAATATGATCCCTGGTAGGTAGTTATTAATAATTGCTGGGGTAAGTTTACATTTTGAATAAAACTGCAGCCTGGCTTCCACTCATATGCCTCACAGTGCTCATTGAAGCATGGTTATTGTGAATCTGTAATACCAATACAGAACAGAACAATAGATAAACCCATTGGTGATAATCTAACAACAGAAGAGAACAATAGATAAACCCATTGATGATAACCTAACAACAGAAGAGAACAATAGATAAACCCATTGATGATAATCTAACAACAGAAGAGAACAATAGATAAACCCATTGATGATAATCTAACAACAGAAGAGAACAATAGATAAACCCATTGATCATAATCTAACAACAGAAGAGAACAAAAGATAAACCCATTGATCATAATCTAACAACAGATCATTTTCATATTATTTCCCTTTGTTTTGGAAGCAACCCCATTGCAAAAATATAAAACAACCTTAACAGTGTTTTGCTTCTTTGAAAAAAGTTCAAATGAAACCAAAGTCTGTGGCTGCTAAATTTAAAGTCACTGATACATTTGATGGAGCAGGAAGATGCAGTTGTGCCGTCGTTATCCTTCGATCTTAGTTAACACTGAGAGTATGTCGTTACTACTTTTATCATCCATCAGCCGGTGTCTGAATCGTGTGACTTTAGCGAAACCACTTCCCTCTGTTCATCCGTGGATGAACTCTCTACGGGACACTTCCAGATGCCTTTCGAAATGGTGAGGGAAGGGATCGAATCCAGTCTACGCCAAAAATGCCAGAAGCTGAAGGAACACATCGAGCAAATAGAGAAGGAAAACCGGGAGAACAAGGAGAACGTCGGGTCTGATCCGAGAGGCGGCGAGGAGGAGAGAAGTGCAATATTACATTATGGAGGAGATACCAAAGCAGCCCTGGAGAAAGAAATCCAAAGGCTGAAAGTGAAATTAAAGTCATACAGAGGTGTCATAGAGCAACAGGAGAATGCTATGCAGGTAAATATAGATGGATGAGATGGTTGAAACATCGATGGTAGATAAGGGTAACACAGCAGTCACCGCTCCAGGATAAGTTGGTTGTAAAAGGTGTCCGCAACCCCCAAGTGAAAATTACCACCTCCTAAAACAGAATGTTGCCCCATCATAAATGCTCTTCTCGCTTGCAATAAAAGAGTTGTCAATAGGCAATTACCATTTCAAATTGTGTGAGAAATCGTCTACTTGTCACGGTGGCACTTTTTTGCATCACTTAATAGCATCTCAAATTATCAAAAATTTCTGGAAGTGTGGTGAACCTCCTCCCATCAAGCCACTCCCAAGTGATTGTTTAGCTTCATCCTTTGCTGCCTCCGTCTCTTGGAAACCTGTGGAGAACACTGACTGCGGATGTGAAAAGAGGATATTATAGTCAAGATATTAACATTTGTTAAAATGGGGGATACCAATGTAAAACAGGACATGACTTTCATATGTAAAACTTGGGGCTATAAAAGAGGATATGGACTCTAAAGAAGACTAGCAATTAAAAACAGGTTCTGACTGTAAAGGAATAGGATCGTTACAAAGGATTCTATTGTTAAAGAGCATGAAAAAGTAAATAGATATTGGCCATTGGTGATATTGTTGAAAAATAGAATCAATATTAAAAAAAAAAGGCATGTCGTCATTCATAGAGGATATTCACAATCATAAGGCGTTACAAAAAGACAGTAACTTTGCTTTTTGCAAGGATATCACATGAATAATGCTGTGCACTGTAAAAGAGTTGTTGCTGTTGCTAACCATTTTTGTAATAGAAGCAAATTAGGTCCAGTATTGTAAAATTATGACAGTATAATGATCCAATAAAATGCTTCCTCTCGTACTATATCGTAACACTTCCAAAAAAAGACACTGATCTAGGCTGTTAACCTCTTCAAGCCATTCTTGAAGATACTCCAGTTAATTGATATTTTGATGTGTAGCTATGAACAGTGATATTTCTAAAGCAAAAAGGGTTTTCAAACTGATTTATTTGTTCCATTTCTCTAGTTTAATGAAATGCAGAATGGAAGCCTTACAGAGTTAATTAAAGATTCTCAGTTTTTGGAGGAGAAAGAGTTGCTGGCAGAGGACAAGAGACGATTCCAACAACAGAAAGCAAACTTTGAGAGAGAACGGAAAAACTTCACAGATGCGGCCATAAAACTTGGCCAGGAGGTAAAATATTCAACTTTTTGTTGAGCTTGTACCTCGTTACAAAAATGTAATTTTTTTTGGTGGAAGGAAAAAAAAATCACAACTTATGTAATGAAGGTAGTCTCCTGTTTGCACCTTTTCTGTGTCTGTTTTCATTTGACATTGATGTAAAAGGAATTCTTTTACTTTGGGCATTTGGTTTTTGGGTGAATTTTTTTATTTTCTTTCCAAAATTGTCACATTTTTTCTTTGAACAGAGAAAGAGATTTGAGGAGGAGAGGTCTTCATTCCTCCAGGAACAGATGCTGTCACCTGGGTCACAGTTGTCGCCGTATCTGAAACCAGCCAGATCAATTAATACATCTAAAAGTGAGTATGTTGGGAGTCTGGTGTGTTGCCCATAGCAACAATGGGGAGTGGTGACTGTCTCAAACCTAGCCTGACACGAACAGAAGAGCATTGCAACCCAAGGCCAAGCTGTGTAATATGTGACAAACCCCCCTCTCCCACCACTTTCCCTGGTTTGATCATCTCAGTACATGAAATTTATTGATAAAATGTGGCAGCATACCATCATTAAATACTACTTCTTGAAAAAAAAAAAAAATGAACTTTTCGTCATCTCTATTTCAAGACCATTGCTCTGGAAATGTAGCTCATGCACTCTCGATGAGGGTAAAGAAAGATAGAATTGACTGATGGGTTGCTATGATGCATCAGGTGTTTCCACTGGTAAAGCTGTGGATTGCACTGATTCTATTACTGAACTGAGGAGTTGCTTTGCTCATTGATTACTTTTTAGGACATAAACTGTTAATTGTACCAGTTTGCTGCCCTCTATGGGTTGCTGTGCTGTTTGGACTGTATCTAGCACGGACTTGTGGGTTGCATCTTTAACTGTGTATTGCACCGGTCCAGCTAAGTACTGTGGATCGTGTGTGCATTCAGCACAATTATGTATGTCCAATGATTGTACACCATCTTTTTGTAAATTTTCTTGAACTGCTGTAGTCATATGTGAAGAGCTTCCATAGGTTGTTCTTTTTGAAGTGAATGATGGTCCTAATGTAGGGCTAAAGCATGGAAGGTTTGAACTGATTAATCTGACAAAAAGACTACAACTGTGATAGCACACTGACAAATATATCTACAGTAAATAATTTGGATTATCCAGCCTTGCTCTTCTAGTTCAATTTGCTAGAGTCACAAACTCACACACCTTTCACCTTTTATATGTCTCAGGTTTTGATTAAATTGCAAGTTCCTCTGATAATGTGGTGTGCGTTGAAAATCAACAGTGACCAAGCTGCAGCTGATTTGAATGTTGAGTTTTGTATGAAGTAGACTGCTGCCATGTGAGGAATCCATGTGAAGGCCGTGAACATATTACAGCAGGTTTGTTTTGTTTGTTTGTTTATCTGGAGTGTTGTGACATTCAAGAATCTCAAGTCGGATGTGTTTGGTTTTGCTCATTGGTCCTTTGCAGGTCCTCAGAGTAACGGAACACCTTTAGCCTCCTCCATGTCTAAGTGTGCCAATAGTCCAGCTATAGTGACCCCCAGCCAACTCATCAGCAATAAGACTCCCTCCACACAGGAATTGTATCAAGCTCTCAAGTTAGTGCCTGATGGTGGTGATTGCCTAAACAGGTAAGTCTGTTCAATGATGACAACCATCTCTTCTGACATATTAGGATTTGAATCCTGTGACTGAAGTCTGGTGCACACTGTATGAACTGCAACATTTTAATAGTTGGCAACTGATGCTGACAACTGGCTAGGGTCAATCGTGTCTCGTAAGTGTAGGTTGGTTCAGGTCACAGTAGTAGGATCATTATTGTAGGTCACATGTACACTGACTCTCGGATGATGATGACACTGACTCCTGCTTGCTAGGCCCCACAGTAGCCCCCTTGTTTTACTTTATTCAACCGTCACATGATGTCCCTGCCTTTCCTTAATGACTCTTTGTCAGAGGTGGATCACAGTCAGGTCAACTTTCTGTCTCAAATGCAGAGCAAAGCCTCTGCACTTGAACTTGTTAGATGTAATTTACGTGGTTTTTGTCTGCTTGGGAACAAACTTTGGCTTATACTAAACCAACCTTTTTGTAAGCTCTTTTTTATCACAACTGCATTTTGTTGGTATTGAATTGGTACAAGCCTTTACACTGCAATGCTTGATGTGAGTATTTGCACTGAAGTAAAAGGGTTCAAGGCTCAAAATTATTTTTATATACTGTACAAGATTCAAAGTAAACTCATTTGTATGACTGGTGACACACAAGTTGCACACACAGGAAGTTATTTTTGAATTTAATCTCCTTTAAACATGCTCATAGCTCATCTATGAAGGTATTGTATGTTAGAGTGTACCCCAGAGACCAATGGTTCATTATCAGAAGTAATAAAATGAGCATTCTAGTTCAAAGTTATAGACAGCAACAACTTCAAATGTCTGCAAACTTTGCGATCTTTCTGTTACTGGATTGCAAAGTATACAATGCCATAGCAATGACACATTATGTTCTTAAATGATAAATTCCCAGCTTGTTTTTATCAGGGATGGTCACATTTAATGTAACTTCTATCTCCAGTTCAAGAGACAGCCTAAATTCAATAAGTCAGAGGAGTGTCCGGTCAGACATCTCCAAGTCCAGCGAGAGGAGCAGAGCCAGCTCCACCACCCCTCGATCGTCTCGTGGGGGACTCCCAAACTCTGCCAATAGCAGCAGGAGGGGTTCTTTGAGTGGAGACTCTGCTGAGAGAAGGACCACACCCACTGGCAGGAGGGAGCGGCTAGAGGAGCACAAGAAAAATTTACGGAAGACGATGGCACAGCGAAACACGAGGAAATCACCCACAACCTCTGGTGGGAGAAAATTGTGAAGGTTTTGTCTTTTTACAGAGGAATTTTCTTGATGCATAAGTTTATGCCTAGAGAGGTCAGTATTTCAGAAGTCAGTTTGTTTCATCATTGTTTCAAGATCTTAATCCATCCTCAAGTTGATTGTTACCCATTCCTGAAGATGGACAGCAAGTTGCATCCTTGACGAAAGTCTGTGTCCAACCCTCGCTTAAAGTATTTAACTTCTCTTTAGTACTGTGAATGAACATAATTTTGAGCAATCTGTCTGAGATAATCTGTAGAGTGTTTTCATGATTTCATTAAGTGGAAACTCGTGTTAATTACTTCATCTTTCTTGGAAATTTAATTTCCCTTTACAACATAATTCTAGACACACCTGTATTGCTGGAGGATAGTCTTTACTAATTGTTATTGTGGACTAATACTTTTGGCATTACAGCTGCTATGAATATCAATCCTTATGGATCACACTAATTTCCAATCTAAATGATGTGGATGGTGCAAGTTAGTCTCATTGTGTCCTGCAGTAATGCAGTGCTTTGTGAAGTACTCATTTCTTCAGATATCTCTTTAACAAGTTATTTTGTTTATAGTCTTTCACATTTTTTTTTTTTTTTTNNCTCTAAGTTGCTTTTACATCAAACCCTGAAATGTTCAAATCTGATAAACAATATGCAAGGAACTTGTCGCATACTGTAGGACTCTCCACCAAGTCAAATGAGAGTAGATGCAGTAAGCAAATAACAATAAATACATAGGATATGTAAAAATAATATATTAATGAGAAAATTATCAGAGTATTATTGAGAATATGAGAGTTTGTACCTTGAATGTTTTTGAAATGACCTTGGTTGTGAGTGTATCAAATGTCAACTTGAACAGACTTGAGAGAATGTTTGGTCGTAACAATAAGGATAATAGCTCGCAAGTACATGTCATTGGTGTGGTCAATACAAATAAAAACAGATATCCTTGCCATTCAGTGAAAGCAGCTTCGGTCGTCTGTGCTTCGGTGACTTCTGCAGTTTAATGCAAGCCTTATTAGTAGAAGAGAGGAATGTGATAAACAATTGCAGAAGTCTTTAAGTTGTTAGGCAATGCTACAGGTATTAAAGTGATCCTCCTGTTTTCTATCAATTTGAAAAAAAAAACTAAAAAAAGTTTGTACTTTGTTATTTCAGCCTATTTCTCTTCAACTTTCTTATCGTAATTATTCTGGTTTGTAAATGATTTTCCTCTAGGTGAAACTTGTCTTAAGCAGTATGTTCCCAATCAAAAAAGTGTGCCTTTCTCCGACAGTGGAATTACAAGAAATGGGTTATAAAAGGTTACAAAAGTGACAGACTCATTTTGTCCTTCTTTTCATTTTTGTGGAAGATGCCACAATTTTCTAAGGAGGCTATGATCAGGATGGCTTGAGACATGAGATATGGGAAGTGAAAGAAAAGGACATCTTGTTAGGTCTTTGGAATGTGACCTTGGTCAGCTCATTCTTTCAAGATTATTGTCCTATGCAATGTAGCTCCTTTACACATCATGCCTCTATTGTTGTCAACCACCCCCACCTTGTAGTGCTTGCTTCTATTCTGTGCTTTTAGTGGATCACAATTAAAGCCAGTGCACACCGATATTTGCAAAAGTTAATTGCAAAATTGGTTCTAGTGCTGTACTATGGTTGAGAGTGTAAGTCTTGATATATTTTATTACGATGTGGGGGATGAATGCCCTAGGATGGCTGTTTG
>VJOZ01004630.1:0-13290 GCA_009801055.1 Stichopus horrens | reverse complement strand
TCCCGTTGTTGGTTGGGATGGTTCTGTTGTCTCCAATGAATCGGTTGTTGGTACCAACTGTGTTGTCGGTGAATCTGCATCGTAAATTTGAAGAAAAATGAGCGATACATATTGAAATAGCCACTTTGTTTTATGTAATCAACAAATTCACAGCATGTGTGATGTTGGGTACCACCTGAACAACGGACTTTATGCGGCATGGACCAAACTAATCTTAGGTTCCCTTGTTAAAGTGGTTAAAGCAGCCATTACCTTGATTACACTTTTGACACGGTTGGTTGGTTCATTATGTCTTTGTTAATTGTTAACAGCGGTGGTTCAATTTCTTTATTAATGACAGGGATGTGGGACATTTTTTGGGCTTATTTGTGACAGGGTGGAACCGTTTCCTTTGATTCCCTGAGATATGGCTGGGATTACTCTCCTTGGTTCCTTGTGACAGGGATGTAATAATACTCATTGCCATGCTGAAGAGAAGGATGGCCATCATCGGCTCATTTTGTATCTTTTTCATATCGGCGTGTATGAAATCATGTTCTCTTTGTTGCCGTGAGTTTGCAACTTGCTCTCGCTGAGACGGTCAGAAAGCCTTCCCTCCTCGACTGCACCTCCTTCCCTTCTCGACTGCACCTGCGGCGAAATTTTTGTCCGTGGGCACGACGACTATTGTCACCGGCCCATGATGCAACAGACGGTTCAAGAAAACAGGCAATGGGAGAACAATGCACAAACTAGACAAATTTTCTCATTGCTACATTTATGTTTTCATGCACTGATTACAATGTTCTCTTCAAGGATACATCTAGGGGATATTTTACATGAATTTGTGACGGACAGTTGGAATCACCTTGTGAGGGATTGAAACCTTGAAATGAGTATGAAATCATTTTGCTACAATCTGAAATCCGAGGTTAAAAAGCCTGGAATCATCTTGCTACAGTTTGAAATCTTAGATTAAGAAGCGTAAAAATGATCTTGTGACAGTTTTTGAAGCTTTAGGGTATGAAGTATGAATTCATTATGTGGCAAGTTTGAAATCTTAGGTTAAGAAGAATGAAATCATTTTGCAACAGTTTGAAACCCTAAGCTAAAAAGCATGGATTCATCTTGCTACAGTTTGAAAAGTTACATTAAGAAGCATGAAATGATCTTGCGACGGTAAGAATCCTTAGGATATAAAGTATGAGATCACCATGTGACAGTTTGCAACCTTAATTAGGTTAAGAAGCATGAAATTATTTTGTGACAGTTTGAAACCTCAGGTTAAAAAGCATGAAAATATCTTGTGACAGTTTGAAACCAGCTACGGTTCTTAGCATGGAATTACCTTGCACACTTTTTAAATTCTTGCGTTATTAGGAAATGTTGCATACATAAAATGCCCCAACATGCCATTCATACAAAACAGTTTTAGTCATTGTTTAACAATTCAATCTCACCAATACCATCAATAGCTCCATCTCATCAAAACATCAAACATCAAACATAAGATGAGCTACGAAAGGGGAATTCTTGAACTTTGAAAAGTTGGGGTGACCAGATTCATTCCTGAGCAACAAATAGCTGAATTTCTATCTGCTAGAAACTTATTTCTTGTAAAGAAGGCAAATGTCCTGTCTTATTTTGAATAATCTAACATTCTGTGTCCATAAATATTAATTTCAAAACTATGCTGGTTTCTGTCAAAGAAAAACAAGATTTCATTTTAAGCAAAAACAAATAAAGCACCATCTTGTAAGATTGGTTTGAAATCTGTTTGAAGAGCATGAAATCTGTTGAGTCAATACTAGCAGACTTTCGTTAATACGAAAGCACTGAGTAATGAGAAACTGGTATGTGAGTCACCAAATACTTCATAAAGTGACGACTAATTCTTTAACATATCAAGGACGATGTGATTAAATCCATGGCATAACATTTAGCCAACAATCGAGCACATCTAGTCCTATGGGTGGTTAATGTTGGTAAGGTCTGATGTAAGTACTTTTAACTAAACGTTTCTTTCAACAACCTGTGTCAAATGAAACAGTGGTGGTTTGCTTGGTACCGTACCATCAAAAGGTAAGAATTTCAAGCAAGGTGAGATCATTCCCAAGAAAAAATTTACCCAAACCTAAGCCAGAAAACTGACACAAACACCCTTGCCACATCTGGATTAGACTAATAAATTTGTATTTCTTTGGACGATACACAATTTGCAAAAGATACTGTAAACAACCGCAAATACTACGACACTCCAAACCTTCAGAAATAAGTATACGAAAGCAAAGAGGCAGGAAAGGGTCACACCTTCGTGCCCTTCTCTTTAAAATAACGCTTTAATATTAAAAACTTAAGTCAATGATAGAAAAGTTGCCAAGCCTACCATCAGAGTCTTTAATGGTGAATGTGAAGGTGGTTGTCCCTGACAGACTGTAAGGGTTTGACCCTTGGAAGCCCTCAGGCACGGTGACATTCTCAAATATCACCTCGAAGGTCTCGTTGTTCTCTGCGACCATGTCATCTACGATCATTATTGAGAGGGAGAAGTTAGTTTCAAAGGCAGGAATACTGACTGCAGTACTGTTGATATTGTAATCAGAGGAGGATGTGGCGTCGACGTCCACTCCTTGAACTCCTGTGAATAGAATTTGAGAAATGAAGACTTTGACAGACTTGCCCGCTTAACGCACCGAAGGAATAGGCTGCCAGATGTGACTCTCTGGTGGCCAGACAATGGAATGTTTGTCTTGAAAACCTTTGCTCTGAAAATGTTCTCTCATGTCAAACCCATCCATATCAGACTGAAGGTATATGCTATTGTGACAAATCACTTTTCCCCAAGTGACCGAATAAATGTTTCCTACGGCCTTCTGAAGGATTTATTGTATTCATCTGCCACAGGGTTTTACTCTAAAACTGACTATGTATTTATCCCTAGGATTCTTACAAAGCACAAATGAGTACTCCTTAATATCCAACTTCATCATTTACTTTGACTCTAGGAATTTTTTGTTTCCTTGGCATTGTTAACATTCTGATCTAATAAAAGGTTTTCTTTCAGTTGCAATAGAGGAAACATGAGAACGAAATTTTGTATTTCGTCCATAAGACGACTCGACCTGAGAAGATGACTGTGCATCTCGCACGTCCCCCTTGTGTACGTCATACCACAGTCTTCCGTTAAAATGCCACATTCAAGAAATTGTTGAACAAACCTATCTCAAAGCCTTCCACTTCCGTGATCGCCGAGCAGGTGACATCCACCGTGAAAAATCCGTCTTCCTCCATCAGACACGTCGATGACGGAGAGAAAGAACAAGTCCCTTTGTTAAGAGAAAATATTATATAAACACATCATGATCATGAAGTATTGAAGAAGCTACATCAGTGGATATTTATCTAGAAGAGTACATACGCACTGTTTTCACTGAGAGTGGAGGAAAAGACAAAGTTATGTAGAATAACTTTAAAGTGTTAACTACGTGTTACAAGGAAATAAAGTGAGAACAAATTGATTAGCAGTTTTTTCTTTCCTTTTTTTCTACTCAATCTTTGAATTGTGTTAGCATTCAATCCATTTAGATTGAGGATTGCATAACTCACTCAACTAAGAGTTAAAAGCAGGTCTAACAATCCCTTATTGCAATAAAGTTTTTCAATGCAAAGGACACCCATCTATCTTTTTTTTTTGTAAAATTTCAATGCCAAGTTTTATTTTATTAACAAGTTCCCCTTCAACAGACCACCACAGGACCGAAGAAATTATTGATAACACTGAACTGCCTCACAACTGGATTTTTGTGCATTGCAATGCGAGGCCTGTTCTATGTCCCTTGCTTTCATGCTAAAAGGGTCAGAGAGCATGCGGCTCTGTTTGTCAGACTTTGCACTTATTAGAAAGAAGATCTAGGGAAACCTTAAATAACTGATATGCAACTACAAACAGTCAGAAGCATCGACAGCTGAACGGCTAACAACGCAAAGTGATAACAGTTGCTTAATTTAAAACAGCATCTCTGTCTGTGGCTATTCAATTTAAGCAACTGCTATTTTAAACCTCCAGTTTCAATAAAATATGAGCTATAAATTGGCAATATCGCACAGTCATATATGACGTGCTAACGACAAATACTAAAAGAGAATGTCTACCAATCGTGGCTGACAGTCACCTCAAAGGACAGTTTTTATTGGATGGGAAGTTGAAAATATTGGAATGGGGTTGAAATAAATCTCTGTGGATAAGATTAGATTGGGACAATATATTTATGGGGAGCCCGCCTCAGATATTGGCATAGCTTGACCAAGATAAATGGAAATACTAACAGAAAACCAACGGTCTGATATCTCTCAAAAATTTGAAATGTGACCCACCCTTTCTCCAATAATGTGTATTCTAAAATCTAGAATTACAAGGAAATACATTTTGGGGGTTGGAAAGTAAATACCAGTCACCCAACTCCCATCTGCATAGTTTGCTCCATTGGTGAGATAAAATTGTTCGAAGATATTCACTTAATAACCTTGAAAAGTTAACTGTTTTTTTTTTCTGCGTAGCATGTAACATGAGGGCTTATACAGTCAAGTCACCCCATTACAGTAAGACAGTGACGACAAATTTGTGACAAGGGTGCGGTGGCCTTAAGAAAAAAGCAAGGAAAAACAAAAAAGGTCATTTGGGTAGCACAAGAATGACACCACAAATTATTGTGCAATCTACCTTTTTAAACTGTGTAAACAAGGTTCAAGATATTACAGGTCAGGGATGGTCTGTTGAGATGTACTGTAAGTTGGACACATTTAAATTCACTTCTTTAGCTTTTTATTCTCACCATTCCAAGTTTTATTCTCTCTGTTTTTCTCACCGTTTTATTCTCACAGTTTCAAGTCAAGTTACATTCAAATAATCCAAATGAACCTGTTGTGCACGACCTGGTTGTGCTAAGATATTTCTATATCCGTAGCAACTAGAGGTTCAACCACTGTTGCATGTGCATCTTCAAACTTTTCAACTTTGTTTTTGCTTGCTTCAACTGTGAAGGGGAATCTACATCGATCTTTGCAGAAATCTGAGGCATAAAACTGAGCCAACGGTAAAGGAGGGAATATGTCTGATTTTTCCTTGCCTAATTTCTGCAGTGAGAGCATTAATACACTAAAAGTGAAGCACGCCCAGTCCACTCAGAATTTCCATAATGTGCTACGATCATGAAAAAACCCTTTCCTGCATGATACAAAATGGCATGATATTGAGTCATACCATCATGGTTAGGATTTGTTCCTTCGATGAAACCCTACTATGTATGATACCATGTGAGGATTGGCTGTGAAGCAAGTAGATACAATGAATAATGCATACAGATACAATGAATACACATACAGATACACTGAATATGCATACCAACGTCATTATCCGTAATTTTCCCTGTAGCTGAGTTGTTAAAAGCGAAGCCTGTGGTGTGCAAGAAACTTGCATCGAAGGTGATCCCGGCGACATCTAGGAAGAACAGCTCACTGTCTTCAATAATTGCATCATCAACAGCGTCCACGGTGATGTTGAAAGAGGTAAGACCCACCGGTACGGGGAATAAACTTGTGGGAGGAGTGTAATCGCTTGGTGAGTCTGCCGAGTCATCAGTGGCATTTAGCTCTAAAAAATGAGAACAGTGGTGAAGCTAGAAAGATCCTTTTTGCCCACAGGCAACTCTTAATGTGATGAATGAGCCTTTTTTAAGTATGGGGCTCTTGAATGGGTATACATGTATCTTAAACAGTTCTCTTGATTCAGCAAGAACTGGACATTATTATGAAATCATAACCATGTACCACATGCAGCTGGCATATCCTCATAACTTTACTAGTACTATGGTTGAGTGGATAGAGGTGGTACAGTAGCATTTTGAAGCAATGAAGCTCACTAAACCGAGATGCTCAGGGGTTGCAGTCAGACGGGTATTTTGTCCAAGGGTAATCTACAGTTTCCCCCATCTGGACTGACCTCGTGGAAAAAACTGATGCCAAATTTGATCTAAAATTGTTAAGTTCATAGTCAACAGGCTGACATGACATTGTACGACATGAAGAACAGGGTTGTTCCACACTGGTGTGGCTGGTAGACATTGTAAAATAACTACCCTTAGAGGCCTGCATTATCATCAGCTTGACCAAGTGCTAAGATACAACCATGATTAACAAGATTGATCTAGAATAGACCCTCAAAGCTTTTTTTACGGACTTTAGCGAATGGAATCCCTCCCCCCTCCCTCAGATAAGCCCCCAAAAAGTTTTGTCCCACTTTCCAACTTTAAGAAATATGGTGACCCTAAAGTAAAGTGCTGGTAAAGGGAAAAAAAGGGCGTCAAAACATATACTCACTTAAGATTATTCCAGGATCATCTAGTTCGGCATCACACATCACCGTGAACAAGACCTCCTCGGT
Source organism: Stichopus horrens (assembly GCA_009801055.1). Lineage (NCBI taxonomy): Eukaryota > Metazoa > Echinodermata > Holothuroidea > Aspidochirotida > Stichopodidae > Stichopus > Stichopus horrens. The sequence continues at coordinate 6,872 of VJOZ01004630.1, read as the reverse complement.
GTCCTCTGAACCAGTGACACATGTAGGATCAAAGGAGCAGGACACTGCAGGGAGAGTGAAGCCAACGAAAGTTAAAAGTCGGCATCATTCAAAAGGCCAAACCTATGTAGCACCTCCACCCCTTCCCCAATGTCATCAATGAATCAAACATATTTTGACATAAATATCTGAATTTAGTACTTCTGGGTGATCCTATACATTGCAACCGTTTTTTTATCACTTCTCTGTTGATACTACAGTACTAAAAAATTCTTCGAGTGACGTTGCCCATATACGATCATCATCAGATGCACAGAAGAGTAAGAAAATGGAACAGGAACGATAATCCATTGCAAGCAGCTTTGTTTGTAAACACTTTATGTCAGGTAAAATGTTGAGTCAGTGCAGCATGGCTGGAACTGCTATTTTGGTCTCACTGATGAGAGCATACTGGTTGGAACAAATACAATGTACATTGCAGGAATTTTAGCAAGAATTTTGTTTTAAAGGGGGGGTGGGGGTGGGGAGTCTGGTACATAGATGAGGGGAGCTAAATAAAGGGTCATTGAATGGGAGTGAACCACGTGATGATTTAAGGCAGCTATATGGCAAATGAACAGGGAGTAGAGAAGTTTCACACAACTAGAGACCATAAAGTAGATCTCTAGATACGGAAGCCTGCAACCTATTGCGGAGTGCCATCATTGGTTGGCATGTAGCATGACAGAAAATTTTTGACAAAAGCACACGCAAGATTGCCTTTCAGACCTATTTTCAAAGTAGCAGAGTATCACTTTGATCTAAAACTATAATCTTGGGATCAAACAATCAAATGTCTCTTCTATATAATTCAATGATCATAACAGGTGTATTGGACAATGATTATTTCAGCTAGAATCTACCACACAGCTTCATCCATACTGACCAATAAGTATATCATGATGAACAAAATAGTATATATCATATAGCCTACAGTAACACAAGAAGGCAATGTGATAAAAATGCACAAAGACCACTAAACAAGTTTTTGAAATCATACCCTGTGGTGTTGGACTTCAAGTTCAATTTGGAGTAAACATCGGCTCGAAGAAGTTGAAAGGAGCAGTCCATCACCTCAACAAGAATTTGAATGAATCTCAAGTCATGCCAGTGATTCAGTGATGCCCATCAGCAGGATTCAGGGGGAGAGATGGTGCATTTTGTTGGGAATCTTGCTTAATGAATTTCATCAAACGTTGGCATAAATTGTCAGTTTTGGAAAGTCAGTTAACTGAACGATAAAGAAAGGAATGTCAATCCCCACTTCAGAAGGAAAAATTTACCACTGCAAAAGAAACACTTCTTAAAATATTCTTTTTTACCCTTTGTGGGTGAGGGGGCCTACGACATTTTTGGAGGCCTTAGCGACCCTCGGTTCCTGTAGGCTATGCCACGGGGCTGAAGCAACCTCGAAAGGTTGTACTGATGAGATGTACTGGCTGGGGCAAGTACTGTATAGGTATCACTATGGTAGTCTAGGACAATCCTCCTGTCTTTCAAGATAAAATTTAAATTCCACATCCAAAATGCATTTAGCATTAGCCACAGTTGCACCTGTATCATATGCATGGTGAAATATAACCAGCAAAATCACTGTTCCATCTATAGGAAAATCAAAATGCTCATAGGCTTCTGAGTGAATAGGCTTTAGCAGTTATACTAAAAGGGTTCCAAGCAAATGCTTACAGGTATATGAACAATGCTAATAGACTTCAGAGTGGTTGCTTTTTAGGCTTTTTCAGGCTTCGAAGCTAACGCCTAGTTAGGCTTCAACATCGAATGTTAATAAATCGAATGCAAATTTCAGCCATTGAGGCCTTACATAATTTAAATATTTTGATTCTATTGCAGCCTTGTGAAGCCTTATCAAAGCCTTCGAGGAGCCTTACCAAAGCCTTTAAGAAGCCTTATTGAAGCCTTCACAAATGCCATGAATGGCAAGTATTCAAAGCTTAAATGAAGTCTTAATGAATGCCTTCATTTTTTGTAAGGGACTGGCTGAAAAAAAAAAACAAACAAAAAACTACTATGTAGGTTTCACTGAGATAACACTGGATGAAAAAACTACTTCCTAGGTTGCACTCTGAAGGTTACACGCACAAAGACAGCATTAGCTTGGAAAACTACCATGTGGGTAACACCGAAGCACTACTGGCTAGGACATGTAGTCTTTGTAGGTTGGACTGAGACAGAACCAGCTGGGACAATTTCCAGGGTTGTAGTCTTGGCTGTCCTTGGTCTCAATACTCAAAGCCTCAGGGCAGTGGTATATATATAGTGCAATAAATATATAGTGCAACAAGCCTCTATCCAAGGCCAGTACGTGTTAATCTGCCAGGACTTGATACAACACTTCGGAAAACTGCTGCACAGACAGCACTGAGACAAGACTGGCTGAAACAACTATTGAGTCAGTTGTATGAGACTGTTATGGCTGGGACAACTGCAGTGTGGGTTGTACTGAGACATTTCTGCCTGGGACAACTACGATGTAAGTTGCACTGAGAGAGTATTGGGCTGGAACGGCTGTTTTGTTGGTTGCACTGAGATCGTCCTTGTTGGAAACTACTGAGTATGCTGCACTTGGAAAGTACTGGATGGGATAACATTTATGCCAGCAACACTGAGACAGCACTGGCTGGAAAAAAAAGACAAAAAAACACTGAGATAGCACTGTGTGAAAAAAAAACTACAATGTAGGTTGCACTGAGGCAGTATTGGGTTGAAACAACTGTTTTGTTGGTTGCAGGTCACACTGAGAGAATACTGGCTGAAAAAAAAAACTTTGCAAGTTGCACTGAAATGGTAGTGGTTGGTACAAGTAATGTGTAGGTTGAACTGTAACAGCACTAACTAGGACAACTACCTATTCCTAAATGTATCAAAGTTTCGGCAGGTGCGTTTTACTAACGATACCATGAAACAGGTAACTTAATGATCATGACTGCACAGGGTGGTATGGGAAAAAAAAATGTTAGATTAAACTGGTTCCATGCCATTTCAAGATGTCCCCTTTTAGAAACACGGAGATCATCCTGTTTGAGGCATTTCATGGGGGTTTCCCTTTGGGGTACGGTCTTCATCCTCCTGTCATCTTTCATGCCCTTCAATGACTGCAATACCGTAAAGCTAAGACCAAAAGTTTCCCAGTAATTATCTCCATTCGTTGGCCCCATGGATGCCGACAGTTGACTTACAGTGTGCTACATTGATAGAATCTTCATCTGAGACACATTTTAAGCAACACATTTGGGCCAACTGACAGGTAGGCTGGCTTTTCAGTTTGTTGTAGTGTATGCTGTTATTACACTCTTGCCCTCGCAACGCACTGGTATTTTCACTGGTATATTCACTGGTATATTCTTGTATTGGCATTGTACATGGACAGACCAAGGGTTTCAATATGTATTAACAGCTTGCACTCATTTAATCTTTTTCTTCAATGCCAGTAACCGCATTTAAGGAGGATGGATCAATCCAGGGTACACTTACGTCCTGCATGGTTGCTACGTACATCAGTGTGACAGTCATTGCCACAAAATGACAGGCTAGGACTTCCTGTCAGTCCTAGCACATAACAAAATAAGTATCATGAACAAGCAACAAGAAGGGCGTTTTACTCACTGGTGTCATCGTCTTTAATAGTGACTGTTTGTGTTCCCTGGAATTGCACAGCAAACGTATTGGAAAAGTCTCCTGCAAAGGTAATGTTAGAGACGCCAATAGAGAAAAACTGGTGGTTTTCCACGTTTAAATCATCCACTATTGACACGCTAAACGAGAGAGTATTTGTCAGGGTTGCAAAGTCCACCGACAAGTTTCCAGGACTGTAATCGTCCGGCTGTACTGCGGTGCCATCAGCTAATTCGATGTCTGAAGGAGAGAAAATAAAAAAAAATGAGGACATGCAGTCTCTTCCTGCTGATATGGAGTGCTTTATTCTGTACCACCCACAGTACCACTGTATGGGGGGGTACAGGATTACAGAAGGTTTGCTCAAGAGGAGACCCTGACCATGGTAAATGGAAAAAAAAAGAAAACAATAAATGAAATGATCTGATATTACCATATGTCTACAAAGCAAGTAACAATTTGATACAAATTCAAGATTTGGAAATATTTGCACTGTTTTGACCAGACAAGAAACTTAAGTATATTGCAAACTCTCCACACTAGAACGTTTGTGGAAGCAACAAGAGATTAAGAAACAATCTGTTGGTTCAATTCTTAATTCTAAATTTGGGCATCAGTGTTACTGAATTCTACAGAATGCTTCACTGTGCAGCATTTCTGGTTTAATTTTCACAACCATTTGGTTGCCTTTCATATCAGTCCTCCTTAGTTTGCAGTAGCACAGAGGTGTTACATACTGGACACTGCGGCTTCATGCATCAAGGGTATCCATGATTGTACCGAGGTAATTAACTAAGAACGTACCGAGGTGACCATGAAATCACCTAGGTAACTATACATGTAACAAAGTCACTATGGAAACGTCAAAGCTAACTGAAAATGACACAAGGTACCGGCCACGAAAGCAGCAAGGTGATTATAGAAGTAACAAGGTGACCATGAAAACATCAGGGTAACTATGGAAGTACCAAGGTAACTATGTGAGTGTCCCAAGGTAACTAACTATGCACACATTAAGGTAGCTATCAATGCACAGGTGACTAACACAACACATACATGTGCAGTAACACACAAAACTATGCACAATTACATGGCATCTGCTCAATGTGGTGTAAGTAACAAAAACAGTCACACACCAAATGAAAACAAAACAAGATCAGAGATGCCACCATTAACAAATGGTGCCACCGTTAACAAGAGATGCCAGCATTAACAAAAAAATACAAAAATTGCCCAAAGGCGTCAAGGTGACGAATAGACAATCACAGCCCACCACAGCTCGACGATAGTGGAGGCTGATGTGAATAGAAGGAAAAAAAAAAAGTTTCTACCAGATAGTAGGAAATCAACTCTAAAAAGCAAAGCAACAGATAAAAGAAGGCAATCAGCTACTCCATCAATGTTCATTCATTGTACACAGTAAACCTGAATGAAGAGAACATTTCACGATGCAGCATGCACGAAACTGAAATAAATTTCAAACCATACATTATCATACCTACACTCTTTCTCATGGCCATTTTAGTTTGCAGCCTACAAGAACATACAACCCCATACATTTGGAACATTAGGATACACAGGCGCACATTCAAACGGCAGAAAAGAAAGAAAAAAAAAAACATCTCTTTCACCTCCCCTTAAATTCAGTTGGCATGATTTCAAGTAAGATGCAAACTCGGCTCATTTGACACCAACGACCTCTAAAATTATTAGGTAAAAAGCATGGAAGGACCAAGAGCATGACTGATTCAGTTTAAGATAAATGATTTCGAATGGCATAAATACGGAGAGATGATCACCACACATGAAAACAGTGATAAGAGTTTGCTGACTCAGTGGGTCAGCGGATGAGGAATGATGGGACGAAGAAAGGTCGAGAAGGTCAACTGACCAAAAGATACACCCGGATCTTCAATCTGCATATCGCAGGTGATGGTAGGATAGTAGAATCCAACGTCTTCATACGTACATTCCTCTGATGGAGAGAAAGCGCAGGTCGCTGCAAAAAGAAAGGTATACGAAGATAGTTGTAATCTTTGCCGACTGCTGATAAAATGACATCATAAATTGACATATTTTTGTTCATTGTAACCAAATCTGATGATGATATTCTCTTTTCATGAACTTAGCAAAGTGCTACATTAACTGAATCATTTACACAACAACTGATTAAGACACACTTTTACATAAATTTCTGACCACTTGATAGCCAAAACTGAATGATGCAAACCCAGTTGCAGTATTTTGTAACTTGTGGCCAGTGTTACATGTCAGCTGGTTCAGTCATTAATAGCATTACAAGAGGATGGAACTTTCCTTTTGCAAAGTTGCCCTACAAACACTGATATGACTGCTTATACACTTAAGCTTTGTATGGTGTGTGTATCAATTGGACCGCACATATACGGTGAATTCTGACACTCTGTATAATGCAGTTATGATTGAGATGAACACTGTATGTAGAATTTCCTCTCTTCAGGAAGGATGGAAAACCCAAAGTGGAAACTCAACTCCCAAGCAGTAGCGCAGGGTGTGGTGGAGGGTTAACTTGGCGGTTGGAGTGTCCGTCTTGCTATTGTTAGGTCTCTGGATCAAATCCCGGAGGAACCGGTTGGAAATTTTCTGGGGAATTAAAATGACTACTTTCTGGAGATTCAAAATTACTTGTTTAAAAAAGATGTTTATAATGGTGCTGAGATTTTATTTTGAATTACTGTTGTCTGATTCCCATATCGCCAGCTGCAGGTTGCTTGGTGCAGCTAGCTGTGGGGTCTGCTGGGCTGGGCAGATTCTCCACCCCTTCCAAACTTTGGGAAAGTGGCTACAAACTGGAAATACACTCTCATCCGTGGCATGGGCACATTAAATGGCGGTTCTGGGAGAAGGCTTGGGTTTGCATTGGATTGTTGTTCCACATCTGTTCGTTATTCTCTGATCACTGAATGGAAATGGTAGGTGAATCTCGAAGAAATGGTACAGGATCCTTGATAAGTCTTCAGACTTTCTGATCATTAAAATTCTAAAACTAACTAATCTGAAAAGTCACACTATATACATACATCCACAATGACATTTATTTCCATAGATGACAGAATAAGTCAATGATGGCATAATAACAAAATAAAGAATTATGTTGCAAACAAGTAAAACAACTGAAGAACAATTAACTCACTGGTGTCGTCGTCTTTAATAGTCACTGTTTGCGATCCCTGGAACTGCAC
>VJOZ01004600.1:654-10698 GCA_009801055.1 Stichopus horrens | reverse complement strand
ATATTACTACTACTTTTACAATCATACGTTCTATTAATAGTACTAAGTAACTATAGACTAACCTGTATGCCTAGCTGAGTTTCACAATCTCGCAAACTTAAAAAGGAAGCAAGTGGTAGTCCTAGCGCAACTTTTTTAGTGAAATCAGATTTAGCAGCCTACCCCCCTCCTCAAGAAAGAAATAGACCCTTCTCTATGCGACTTTTTTCTCCTTTTCCTATACAGTATGAAAGTAAGCAGCCACATTCAAACACATTAAAAAATGACAGACATACAAGCAGCACCACCCATTGGAGGGTTTGAACCACGGCCACCCTCGAGGAGTTCCAGACCTTCTTCCAGAAACCATTCCTCAAGACCGGGATCACATGTCAGGAGGGGATCAAGTGGCCATGGCACTCGCTTCAGCCCACAGAGTACGGCTACACCATATGCTGGAACAAGCAAAGAACGGCCTCCATCTGTGAGGTCCCTACATGAGAAGAAAGAACTTTCAGAGTACCTTGCCCCTATTGTGAAATCTGCAGTGAGAAGATGGAAGAGATTCCATGAACAAAGGGTACTTGAGAGGTACAAGGAGAGGAAGGAAATGAAAAAGAAGAAAATTGAGGTTTTGAAAGAAGAAAAACAGAAGCTGGCCAGAAAGATACCCGTGGACACTCTAGCTCTCCAGTGGCTGAACACCAATGAAGTAACTGTTGATGCAAGGGCATACCTCTTGGAGAAACTGCTTCCAACGCTCATTCTGGGAATTGAAAAACTTTTAATGGAGGCAGAGAGGAGAGGATTAACTGATCAGAATGAGGGCAGTCCTGATTTTAATCCCCTCAATTACTTGGCTCAGTACCTGATGAGGAATAACCCAAAGTACAGCAATTTTCCAGAGGCATCACCCTACATTCGTGGTATACGGGAAGTTACAGATGAGCTGAAAATGCATGTCTTCTCTTTTGAGGACAACAGGTACTGTACAAATTAACTTTCTCAGATGTTCAATCTTTACCTTTGTGTACATGTTGAAGAACTGCATTATGACCCCCTATATAGCTGTTTTACATCTTGATTTCTCTTTTACTTGTAAGCTTTGTTGTGAAAAATTCTATTCTAGCAACAAAAACTTGAGAAAGCATGGTTTGATGAGGAAAGGTAGTGTGGTGGTTGAAGAACCATTTCTGATGTTGCCCTTTAACATTAGTTATAACTGCTATTAATTGAAGTATAATGATTGGGACCTTCCAGCTGGATGTACTGTTCTGTTGCATATGTCATAGAGACTATGTATTGATGTATTATCTGCATTTTCTGAGTATTGTTGTGTTGTTTAGAGTCACTGTCATAATACTTAATGCATCTCCCCTGACAAGGGGCTAGATTTGTTACAAATCTGTTGTCACCATGTGCAATTGTGCATTAGTCTCCCATGCAATGCAAAAACACTGGAATAAAAATTATTGCAATTTCAGTATTTTAAATATTTTTTTGTTGAAATCAGGTTCTCTACCCCTGGAACTTTGCTATCAAGTGACCTCTTCTCTAACTATCATCACTGATATTGCCATTTCTTCAGAAACTGCAGGCTCAAATCTTGCATCAAATAAACTTAAAATCCATGAAATGAAGCACTGGCAACCCAACAAGTATCTTTTTTGGCTTACTTCAACATGTCGTCTTAAAATTGTGTTTTCCCACTTAGACTTGCCAAAATTAAAGCAGAGGCACGAAAGCGGCGAGAGGACTTGGAGAAGCAGATGGCTATGAAGGACAAGGAACGAGGAAGGAGATCTGCTCGTGTCCGCACCCAATACCAGGAGTGGCTACTGGATGGACAAACGGATGTAGAGATACAGTTTGTTCAAACAGCTCTTAAGTCATTTCAAGAGGTCATGCAAACCTTACCTCCAGACACGATGCAAGGTATCGTGCAAACTCTATCTACAGTTGCACTTCAGTAGCTGATAGTTGTTTAAGATGGTTGTAAGGATTTAACAAAAGTTTGTTGCATACCAAATTGCACTCAACAGTATGCACAATGCAAGTTAACTTGACCTGTACAAGCTTAATGAGAAACAGGGCATTCACAATGCACCAACATTACATACAAAGAAAATAGCTATAATCATTGTTGAGCAATTCAGGCTTATCAATAAACATCTGCAAAAGCTTCATCTCCTCACACGTCATGTGTGAGATGAGTTAAAGGAAATGCATTGTTTGAATTTTGGAAAATTTGGGTGAAAAAATATTCGAGGAACAAAGAACTGAATCCCGTTCTGTTGGATATTTTAAATATGACTTCTTTTTTTTTCTGAAAAACATACACCTTATTTTCCCTTAAGTGACTCTGACTGATTTGTTCTGACTAAAAGATGTACCTTTAGAATCAGATGACTTAGATTTTTGCACAGCAGTAAAATTCTCTTGTTTCATGCTGTAATTTACTTGCACCCATATGCAGAAGCCACCAACCTAATGTTCTTTTCACTGTCTAGCAATGTCTAGCAATTTTTAGGTAAATTGTTTTCACAAGTTTAACAGGGAAAAGTGCCACATGGTAAAGTGGACACGTTACTTGCTTGACTGGCCTTAGTTTCTTCAGAAAACCTAATAGTGATATGGTAACATGTTTTTGCAAGAATGCCAGTGACAAATATACACTTAGGAGAGTGACATTCACACCTTTCAGGTATTTTTGTCAGTGTCTTGTGAACTTGTTACTGCTTCTTCCACAGAGGTACCTTTTTATGTTACATCCATGCAGTGCTCAACAAGTTATGCAGACACCTTAAAATTGGTGTGTAGCTGCATGTAGCTATTTCCACCCGTACATGTTACTTATACTCAAAATTTCTTTCTGACATTTTTCTGACGTTTTTCTACACAATGTTAATTACCTGTCAAAATGATGCAATATGCACTGTATGTTGTTGGATCAATTTTCAGGAACATCAAAGTGAAAATGTAGAGTTAATTCTTTCAGGCAATGTGCAGTAGGTGTAGTAACAGGTCATCATTTCTTTTATTCCTTGCTTCTTCACCAAATTTTCCATTTTCACGTGATAATGCAGTGATGTTTGCATCTACGCTGCTACCTGTCTCGAATTTGTGAACTATTGGTGTATTTCCCACATTAACTGTCATCAGGTTTTACTTGTGAGAAAAGCTGTATTTTTATGTGAGTAAATTAGTTTATGTAGCAGTTAAAGGTGGAAGGACTGTCATGGAGCTTTATCCTTCAAAAGTTTCTCATCCCCACAGGTTTGTGTGAGGATTATTGGGAGTGCGGATTGTTCATTGTACTGAGAGAAAATGTAGATTGTTGTTGAAAAAACTTGGTAAAGAAGGAAGAGAGTAAGGGAACAGTCAGCACATTTCTGATCTTGCACCCTTGTCCAAAGAAACATGTACTGTAGGTCTGTACTTAGTCACTGTTATTGTCATCTCTCACCCGGATGTGGAGCATTCTTTTTGGCATTTGCATATATCTGTAGCTTGTGATGATTATGTAGACCACGTTTTCTTATTCAAATGTTGGAGAGATGCTTCACCTATCCACAACATCCTCTCTCCCCACATCTCTGTCAGTCTTCTGAATCATTCATTCATCTTGGTACAATAATCGTCATTGTAGCATGAAAAGACTATTTTTTAGGCCAAGATTGGCAATTATATGGAGTCCAGTCTTGAAGTTGAATTTGATGGGTGATGGGTATACTTTCTGCTTTTCATTGTAGTTGAAAACTTTATGTCAGAACTAGAGGGCATCAAGAAATCGGAAGGAAACTTGGACAGTGAGGGCTTTGTCAAGGTGAGCAGAGCTGTCAAAAACCTGTCAACAATGTAGGCTTTTATTCTCTACTTTGGGCATTAAAATGTCCTTTGTTATTTTCACTATGACAAAAGTCATCATATTGTGAGTATGACTTTTGAGAACTTTATTTTGTGCGTAATAACAGTTGCTGTGGGAGTTTAAGAAAGTCAGTAATTTGAAACCTCTGATAACCTTCAGAATTGTCAGAAACTTTTATTCCTCCTGAAACCTATGCAACAATGTTCAAAGTAACAGTATTAAACAAGCAAAGTACATTCATGATTTCCCCCTATGTATGTTGCAGATTCTGCTGTGAAATGGAACTTATACCTGTTTATGTTGAATTGTTTGTTCTACTATTATCTCCAGTTTATGAGGACCTATTTCACCGATATGTCTGGCGGTCTCTTCAATGAGCTCATGACACACATGTCCAACTGTGCCACATCATACAGACATGCAGCCATCCTGGAGGCTAGACGAGAGCTTCTTTCTGGACTGTTTGAATCCTGCGACCACTCTGAAGTCGGACTTCTGGACAGACATCGGGTCCTCTCCCTCTTTGAGAACTTCTGGGACGAATCTGCTTGGATGATCAAGCGATACTTGCGTAATCCAAGGAAGTGTAAGTTCTGAACAGCTCTTGCTCACATTGGCAGCTGGCCTATATGACTATGTTTTTACTTTCGAGAACCCATGTTTCTTCAATGGCCAGTACTTTGAAGATTTGGTAGGTTTATGTTGTTGAAAAAGAGGGATATTCTGGAAGTCTTAAATCTATTCCCTTTTGTCAATGAAGTGGTATCCATGTGCTGTATTGTAATTTATTTTGTTTTACATGTATTTTGTTTGATATTTTGAAATCAAGTCTTATTTCATTTTTCTGCTTGTGATATGTTGATGCTTGTTGATGTCATTTACAAATGTTATTAGTGATAGAGTAAGTCTAATAGTTTCTTCTTTAACATACCTTCATACCTACCTACAGGGCCTGTTGTGGAACTGGATGAAACTGATGATACAGACAGCATGATTTCATCAGAGGCAAGTCATCTCTCTCAGCAGCTTGATAGTGAGTCTGTCACTGGGGAGACACCAAAGGAAGAGAGCGATGTAAAAGAAGAAGCAGAAGAAGAGAAGGCAAAGGAGGCTGCAGAGGAGGGTACATTAGTTGACAACGGAGAAGCATCAGATGGAAAAATAGATGAAGTAACGAAAGAGTCAGAAAACATCACAAACAAGGAAGTCACTGAAGATGAAAGACAAGAGTCAGATGAAAAAGAAACAGAGGAAGGAAATGCAGATGCAGCAAGTGAGAGCAGACCAGATGGAGATGTCTCAGAGGATAAAACGGAAGGAGAGACAGTCCCTACAGAGAACGGTGAGGTAACAACCGAAGAGAAAGCTGAGACAGAGATGGAGGTAACAGTGCCAACTGAGGAAGGTGAAAAGCCTGCCATAGTGAAAGGGGAAGCATCATCTGAAAATCAGGCTGAAACTTCTGAGGGGAGAGAGGAAGAGAAAGTGAAAGAAGTCACAGTTAATGAAGCACCCAAAACTTCTGCAGATGAGAAAGATGAAGACAGTAAACCAGACACAGAAAAAGGAGAAGGAGGCACAAGTGAAAAAGCCCCAGATGCTAACATTGAGCCCACAGAATCCACTGTAAGACATTTTCTGAAATATTAGTAATGGAGTGTTGGTTGAAGGTGATGGTGGAGTGGTTGATTGGTTTGTCAGTGGGTGTATAAGCCATGTTTTTCTAGTCATGGAGGTCTCAATTTGGTTTGAAATGTTGGTCTTTATATCAGAATGCAACTTTGACATTCAAATCTGGGATCCTTTGAGATAACCCCCGCGAATCGTTCTTTGCCGTCACTGTTGGCTTGCTTGGCTAAGTGTTCATTTGTCAAAGAGCAAGTCAAAGTATTATGGTTAACAACACAATGCACCATATGGTTGATGACACTGTGTTGGTTTAATTGATATTTTTTAAATTTTGTGTGCTTGGTTGTCTAAAGTGGTTTATGTCTTTAAACAGAAGCCAAAATGTTTTCAATTTCTCTTCCGACCAGGATGAAACCAAGGGGAATCAGGAAGTCAAAGAGAAGGAGACGTCAGAAATGGAAAAACAAGATGATGGAGAAGAGGGTAAAGAGGAGCCACCTAAGCAAGCAGTTTCATCTCATGCGGAGGTGACATCAGGAGTCGAGGGGGAATCCAAGGATGGTGATAAGGCAGAGGTGACGACTGAAGTGACTCCAGCAACTGCGGAGGCACAAAATGAGGCCAAGGATCAAGACAGACAGGATAACCACACTGCAACTGCAGGAGGAAGACGCACAAGTGTCTCATTCAGAGAGGATGCAATTCAGCACAAAGAAAAATCATCTCATTGTAAGTGTTGGAATGGTCAAGAGATACAACCTGAAATGCGTGGGTTTATTTTTGAAGGGAGGAGGGATGTGGATTTTTCAGACCAGGGGGAGACTGAGGGAGGAATCTAATAGGAGCTTCTACTTCCATTTAGCACAAAATACGCAACTTAATGGTCTCATGATATAGTAAAAGTCACATTTAGGATACAAACATGAATGCACTCAGAAAAATATATCCTCTATAAGAAGAAGCTTGCTGAATTTCCTTTCGTCCACATGTGCAGATGACACAGTTTTCCTTATTTCTTGTGTCATTTATCAGTCTACCTGTTCTCCTGCTTTTTGTGAGTCTGTTTCTGAATGTGTTGACTTTCATGTGTGTCTGTGTCTGGGAACCTTCATGTTTATCAGTTGAATTTCTAGCATTATTCCATTCCTCAAAAGCACAAGACAGGTTTCCAGTGAAAACGCCAGTAACCAACCGCAGCGGTTCCGTCGCCGCGAGCGCCTTTGATGAGAACTTCCTGAACCAGTCACAGTTCATACAACTTGTGGAGGTATTCCTGGGAGAGGAACCAAGCCAGGAGGTGATAGATGCTCTTGTGAAGTATCTGAAGGAGGGTTACGTGGAAACGGAGGAAGAAAAGTTCCTCCGTCTGCAAAAGGTTAGAATTTGGGACATGGACTCAGTGAAGAAAATTAATATGTTGCCTATTTGTAGATAATCAGATATTTAAAAAATATGTACATTGCCAATTAGGATGCTAGATCACACCTTAGAAAAGAGTAGAATATTAGATCAGTTACTGCTCCTTCTCTTTCAGTGTAGAAAATCCTCTAATCTGTTAGAAGTCACTCCCAAAGTAGGTGCTTGGTCATACCAGTGTGCCTTAGGAAGCCTGAAAGTTTATGCGGCATTATGTGAATATCTCAAAGCAGTCATTGTTTCAGCACAGTAACCATGGTAATCAATATTTCAGACAGATCAGAATTGTGGGGGTTGCAGAATTTGTAACGCTAGTTTGAAAGGCTGAACTGTTGCATTTTGTTACCTTTGAGGGTTTGCGAAAGGCAAACCCTCAACGCTTTGGAATGAGGTGAAATGTGACCCATCAAGAGTGTCACTGGGGCCTTGTGCTACTGATTCAGGAAAGTCACTTTGAAATTGTTACGGCTTCTACCAATGTGAAAAGGTAAGAGGGACTGTTTAAAGAACTAATATGCAGTCACTTTAGTTTGATCAACAAAGTTGCCCAACATCAAATGTTATAGTGCTTTGAAATAATATTGTGTAGTAGAAACTGGAAAAATACCATCTTAAAGTTCTTTAAATCACTCATTTCATCTGGACAGCAATGTGCCAGCATATTACAGTTAACTTTGCAAGGATTTCATATGGAAGATTCTCCTTCTTGAAAGCTACATTACCATTTGCACATTGAGAATGGCAGTGAAATAGCCAAATATATTTTGATTAGATTCTCATACACATTGCTGGTGATGTTATCATCAAGCTATGTTAACTTCAAGAACTACAAAGCATTATGGACAACAAATTTGAATACTTGAGTCAAATTCAGTTCTTGTACATCTCCCATGTCCATCAGTAATGCTACCGTGAGGTTTGTTGTTTGTTCTAGGCTCGTAAGGAAGCCCAGTCTGCAAAGAGGAGGACCCTCTTTGAACAGCTGTTTGAGAAGTGGGACAACGATGGCTCTGGCTTCCTGGACTTTGACGAACTGATGTCCGTCATCAGCAAGTTCAAGGAGAACATGGAGGCTAAAGTCATGGCCAAAGGTGAGGTGTAAAGGATACAAAAAAATTATGCAATAGTAGAGCATTGCTTGATAAATATTATTCCTTATAAAGACACGTGTCAATTAGTGTGTGGCATTCCTTGGAATTAGCTGAAAATCAGTTTCAAATTTCCCCTCTGGGTCCAGAGCGAGAGTTGCATTTTGCGTCTTTTGTACTGCCTTAATCTGTCCGACTACTTATATTCTTAAGAATTTTAATCTGAAGTAAAAAGTGTCTAAAGGTGTTGATATTATGTATTTTCCACTGACAGCCAAGCCAGGTTTGCTTGCCACTGGAAATGTTCCCTCCCCCAAAAAAGAAACGACAGTAAAAGGTGATAATGTAGTAAGAAGACATCACATGATCTGCTATGTGTGATGTGCTCCCTCCCATTGAAAAAATTCTTCTAGCCTTGTAATTACTGTAGGCCCTCTGTGAGTCAACAGTTTGTCACACTTACTTTGTAGTGGATAAGGGGAGATGGTGTCAAGGAGTTCAGAGGTAGTGGGTTGTGAGGAGCGTCACTCGAAGCAAGTCCTTCTCACTGTCTCATCTTCATGAATCAATTTATTGATAAATTGTCTTACATGGAACAGCGAAAGCAAAGGTCGCGGACAGCCTGGTGGATAACCGCATCAGCCAACAGGACTTCAAAGTCTTCATCAAAGAGGTCTGTTCCTTGCTTCCTGGTGGAGATGATAACTTTGATCCCATCATTGAATTCCTGATGACCAGCATCGAGGTACGTCCAAAAACTGCCCGGCTAATGTGCCAATTAAATCTGCTGGTGTGTCAAGCATTAAGCAAGAGATAAAGATGGAAACTACTTGTTTGGATGAGAATCTGTAGTAGAGCACAGATATGCTCTCTGTCTAATACTGGAAATTTCAAATGTTATGTCATTCTTCCACCCATTTAATGGATTGCCCTTCCACCACATTCAGGCGTCCTTATTCCTGCCCCCTTGCTAGGTTCTGTTCCCCTTTCTGCTGCTGATGCAGTGAATACTGATATTCTTTCAGTTCACTCAAGACAGTACATCAGGAAGAAATGCGTTATTTGATGTCTAGGAACAAAAAAAAATTACAATGTCAGTTTAAGTTTATTTTTGCAATATAGTAGTTATTGTAGAGGATTATTGTGGCTAACTGATGTCTCTCAAATCCTGAGTGCATGATAACAAAAGGAATACAGAACAAACTACTACCTGTGTGCTTGATCTGTCGTTAAAAATACTTATTGTTTGTAACTTGTGACAGTCATGCTGAAGGTTTGATCAAATTTGACTAATGCATGTCAGAAATAAATGTCTGCAGTCATTTCAGTTGCTTCAAAAGGTTGCAGTCTGCAAGGTGTCAACATGATCATGCTGTTGTCAATGTTAGTCTATTTGACAGTTTTGTTGTAACAAATTTCAAAACGTTTTTCTCTTAATGGAACGCATACAGAGGTCGTACGAAGAGAGGATTCGTGGACAGGCCAGGAAGAAATGGTTGACCCAGATCATCCAATCGGCATGGACAAGCGGTGCCAACATGACACCTGTGTTCAAAAGCATGTTCAACTCTCTCTACAAGGTAAGCTGCGCTGTCACAGCAAGCGATTACTGGTGGTTGAAGTACATAAGTGGAGGCAGATATTTTGAAAGATCAAATTGTTAGGTTTTCCACCAAAAGCAGTAACAGAAGAGATTATTATGTTGCGCTTGCTCAGAAGGTTCTTTTTGATTTTGGGATATTCTCCTGATATGTATCACCCCCCTGTCCCTTGCACCTGTCTGAGCATAACACAGGTGCGAGGGACAAGGGCCGTCTGTGACGTTGGATTTAAGTCACAGGCTGTAGTTTTACTTAGAGTTTGAATGTCTTTGTTGATTTCACTCCAGGCCCATATCCATGGGGGTTCAGGGGGTTCAGATGAACCCCCCACCCTACAAGATATGGAGCTCTGCTCAGTCAGTAATAGAATCCTTATGTCAGCAACATATACAATGAATTTTAATTTGTTGGTCATAATTGTCAGGTAAAATGATCCACTTGTGAGGAATCAAACCTGCCCCCC
>VJOZ01004598.1:0-21409 GCA_009801055.1 Stichopus horrens | reverse complement strand
CACTGGTGGATGCCAACACCAGGGAATTGTGGGAAATCGCCTCACTGTAAAAAAGCCAGATCTCGCAGTGAAAATAGCTGTGATGCAATGTCAGATAACTTGCCTTATGGCCTCAATGTCAGAGAGTGAGAAAAGTGACTTATTTTGCAAAATATCTTCTGTAGGAGAAACTATATTCCTGCTACTTTCTTCCTAGTTTAGAAGGCAGTTTACATTGTGTATGAAGGTTTTCAAAGTCTCTGTGTTTGGGATGTGGGTTTTCTTGTGAGAAACTCAAGGCTTGCCTTTCTTGAGGTAGCAAATCTGCTTTTATCAATAGCTTCTAGTGAGATGTTGATGGTGTTAAACTGATAAGTGAATAAAAATGTATCTACCTAGCACTTTGAAATTAGTTACCAGAGATGTAAATACCTCTAGTAGTTAGGAATAAGTGACTGTATACAGAATCCTTCTAACATGTCAGTGGCATGCCACAACCAACCTGTGACCAGATATAATGAGCATTATTATGCCGAGGCTTATCTTTTGTGATGCCATGTGTTTTGTATTGTTTTATTTTCCCAATGTTCTGCCATTGAACATTCTCCCCCCTCCACCTTGCCGTTATGTCCGACACAATGTCTCTATTAAGATACTTCAGGGGATGTCCTCCCACTGAGCCAAACCCCCACTTGAATCAGATGGTAGCACAGCTACTTCTGTGAAAACCACTAGACATACTGATTGATATACAACCAGCAATGCATACCAGTGAACATTGCTCCTCCAGTACAGTATGGAGTGTTTATATCCGTAAATATGTGCATAAAATAAACGTTCGGCAATCCTTTATCTGCGAACGTCTTGTCTCAACCGTTACTTGTCCTCGAGCAAACTGGTTCACTGAATATGATATTTAAGACCTCATTTACATACTAGCTCACAAAACGTCGCAGTTTTGTTGCAGGGGGCCTCCCGAGAAACGGCCAGAAATTTGTGACGGCGAAACGATCAGGCTGTTGCCTTTGTCAGACTCATTATGTGAACTTGTCAAGTTTGGGTACAACTGCTGTAGGGCTAATGAAGATTTTATTCAATCAGACTCAACATTTTCTACGCTTTACCATAAACTTTGATCAGAGCTGAGGGTAATACCTTGTGTCTTGTGCAAGAGCCAAGGAAAAAAAAAAAATAGAATCCAAAATGCGCTGCTGCATCTTGGATGCATAAAATATTTTGCACCATCCAGACAAACTGTGTAGGAAAGGAATTTGACTTGAATGATGAGTTGTACTGGAGAGGTTGCTTCGTATCTCTAATTTACCATTGGCGCTTTCTGAGAGAGATGTGTCCATACTGTATACATAGCATCAACAGGTTGCAGACCAGTTGGAGGAAATTTTCTCGTTTGCTGCTGCCACCCCTTCCCCAAGTTTGTGGAGAATAAAAAGTTTTGTAATGAATTTGAATTCAAAGATTGTGAGCATTTGGTTTTAGCTCCTTGTTGTTTTCCATCAATTTGTTTTAGGTTCTATTCCCCCATTGGGTGTACTTCATTTTTGAGAGTTCTTTGTTTTGTTAAAAATTTTCCTTTGGCTACTTCACAATTGTTGTGTTTTCACAATGAACCAACAATGAACCAACATGGTCATGCTACGTAACTGCAGTTCCGTTGTTTGGTAGCTTTTATCTCTTCAGTCTCTTCTGCGTATTTTGTTTTGATCCCACTTTTTGCCACGATTATCGATAAATCAAAAGCAGTCGGAGAATCTACCCATGAAGGTTCTCACTATACCCAGTATTCTGCGCTCACTTCCCCCGCTATTTTCAAGGTATGGCTGTCGTTGCCATGGCAATTAAACATTGGTGATGTACATTCTGCAAGCCTAGTGACGCATGTTATTTGATGTTTCCTTTTTGAGTGCAGTTCATTGAAGTTTCTCTGTGGGATCAGTTTAAGGTGACTAGAGTCTGATTTGGTAAAGTGACTTTTCTCTGTAAAGTGTATTTGTCTATTTCTTACTGACACTTAACAAAAAACAGTCTTTTCAGAAGCAGATCTTGAACTCTTGTAATTGTTGTTGTTCTCATCCAGAATATGTCTTGCTAGTTCTGATAATTACTGAAAATTTTCTGAATCTGTGCAGAATTAAATTTTATCTGCAGTGACCTCTGACCTGCATCATATAGTGCTGATAATTTCCATGAAAAAGAAAGCAAGAAAAAGGTCAATAACATTTATCTTGAATTATAACTTTAGCTGTTTAATTAACCAATAGCTTTTGAATATTAGTTTGAAGTATTTTGTAACAGTGAGTTTGTAAGCTTCCTTGAATTTTCAACCCAATTTTATGTAAATACCACAGAGGTTATAATACATCATTTTCTACACAGTTTGCCTCGCGCAAAGGCGGCTGTACTGGGACAAAACCCCAAGTATTCTTGTTTTTCCGTTCCGTGGGTAAGTATAGTCACTCGTGAATACCCACCCCAGTGAGTTGTGAGGGATTTTACTGAATTTTGGTGGCAATCATGAACCATTCAGGTTATGCATTTCTAGGGTGCTAAGTGAACAATGTGCAACATTTTTGCACTGTCAAGGGATATGTCAATTTTTTTCAGGTTCATGAAGCTCTGGCAGTACATCAGTTTAGGACCATCTGGAGGTTCTTTCTTCCAATGGCCCTCAAGAGAAATGAATCTCAAGGCCATCAAGAGAAATGAAATCTCATGGCCATCAAGCAAAACATTTAGTAAGGGGGGGGCAGCCATCAAGGGATGTACCACTTCACAGCCATCATGGAACAATGACTCATTTCAGCGCTGTTCAGTAATGCATCTTTCTGGACCCATCAAGGAATAAGTCATTTCATTGCCATAAAGCAATGAAGTATTTCAGGGCCATCAAACAATGAGTCATTTCAGGGTCATCAAATAATGAGTCATTTCAGGGTCATCGGGTGATGAATGATAAGTATTTCCCAGCTGTAAATAATTATGAGAATTTTAATGGAATCAGCAGATTGCTATGTATTGCAATTGAAGGCGACAAGTTGCGAAGCAAATTTGTAATTAATAATCATTTATGGCAAAATTTGTGAAGCAATTTACATCAGCAATAATATTGATGGTATGGTTAAGATAATTACATTTGCTTTACACATGACTGACTAATTACAGTCTGCTGCCCTCATAATTAACCTGATCTCATCATTTAGGTCTATCATTAGCTGTGGTGTGCAGAGAAATCCTGTGCAATGTGTTCAAGGAAAGGCACAGATATTGGAGATAGGTTACAGGAAAATATGGCGTTTATTTTGCAGAGAGAAATCAGATTTTTAAAACCAGTATTTATGGATGCAGAATGAAAGATTATTTAAAATGAGGGAGTACAGTTACCTTCTTTTCAAGAAATAAGTTTCTGCTACTTATTTCTAAAGAATAATTTGTTCATCAAATCATTCAAAATTTCAAATGATGCATCGTCCATAACTCATCTTATGCATAATGTTTTGAGGAGATGAAGATTTTGCGGACGTTTATTGATGAGCATGAATGGTTTAACAATGATTAAAGCTATTTTGTTTGTATGCCATGTTGGAGCACAGTAAATACCCTATTTTAATTTAAGTTGAGACAAATGGTATTAGTAAGGGAAAAGGTAGGGAACTACAGGTAAATCTATTGAGGCAGGCATATGGGTGGTAATTCAAATAGTTCTGCTATCTTATTAAAATTTCCGAGATCATATCATCATAATTTCATAATTTAGCCAAAATTGATTAAAAATACTCAGGCATGTAGACTCTCTCTGAAAAAAAATAGCGTACGTTCGTATTATTTCTCATATTGTTTCTTAGAAGGGAAGAAATCTTTGCGAACAAGAACAAGTCACGTCCCCACAAGAAGAATGGAGCAAGTAGACAGTGTTCACATTGTTGTAAAAAATGAAATAGATTATTTGCATGCAGAAGTCTATCGCAGCTGAAGCCTGAGGGCAGGCAGTTACATAGAAAGGCATGGCAAGGGATACACACTCAACATTTAAATACCAGAAGGAAGATTGTACAGGGAGTTGGAAGTTCGCCAATCCATGTTGTTTAATACACAAAGGAATATTTGCTCTTGCGTTGTCAGTGGGCATTTAAAGTTTTTGATGTGCTACGTATTAGGCCTATTAGGTGGTGAATTGAAAAATTCTTGGCATTCACAGCATGATTGTAATTTGTAACCTATTCTCTTTTTTTTTTCTTTATTTATGTATGCTGACCATTTTACATTGATTATATGATACACAAACATGACCAGCACGCACTCATTTGACAATGAAAGGAAATATTAGGATCTGCGTTTCTGTTTGAAAATTGGCTGGGTTTCTAATTTAGTTCCAGGGTTGCAGACAAAAACTGTTTTGATTCGGAGTTTGCCTGATTACAAGATTACAACCAGAGTTTTGTTGAAGGTTTGTTGAGATATGGTTGACCTCCCTCCTTAACAAAATCAAATTGTGTAAGTGGGTTTGTAAGTGGAAAGTGCATTAAGCATTACAACAATAAGAGAAAAGAAAAAAGCCTGTCTTACAGTAAACTCATATTACAGTCAAATATTTTACTTCTGTTACCATGGTAACAAAGCAGTCTCCTTTATGATTCTACCAATAACTGTTATGTGTGTGACAGGGCAAGTTTGTTGCACTTCTGGTAGACCAGATTCTTTTCTCTGTCACAGAAGAAATTGCGCTATTTATCTTCTATGGCGGTGTGGGAGGGGGGTAAGAGAACCA
This sequence comes from Stichopus horrens, assembly GCA_009801055.1. Taxonomy (NCBI): domain Eukaryota; kingdom Metazoa; phylum Echinodermata; class Holothuroidea; order Aspidochirotida; family Stichopodidae; genus Stichopus; species Stichopus horrens. The sequence continues at coordinate 16,647 of VJOZ01004598.1, read as the reverse complement.
CTCAAGCTTTCAGGGACATTATTGCAGGGACAGGATTGTTCCTGTTGAATCAACTGAAATGTTGACTTCTTCTGGGAAGATGAGTGTAATTTTCTGCCTATCTTTCGTAAATGTTTTTGTCTATAAGGAATCACATGTTTTGAGTGATCAGGAACTAAATGAGTATTCAAACCACAGTGTCACAAGTTTGTCTGAAGTAATTTGCTTTCTGTCGCTCTCTGAAAGGAACGCAACAACAACTGTTATGGATTGGTATGCCATATGAAAAGAAATTGGAAGATTTTTGACAGTTATTTGAGGTGAAAAACAATCCCATTGAATAATGTCTAAACAATACGACAGTCAATGTTTTGGATTTGAAGTCACCAACCCTTTGTCCAAGCATCTCAAGAAAAGGTACTTGTTTTTGATCGTGAACTATAGTTTGATGAGACAATCTTTTAATTCTATTCTGAAGTCCTTGATTGCACTGTGCTGAGACTGGTGACAAAAAAGTACATTGAGTTTGAATGCTTCAGGGGACTATGTCAATTCAAAAATTACAGCATGCAGTTTACAGCCAGGTCAATTAAAATATTCCTGTAGACTTAATGTAAGGAAAATTGTTTTGCTCACCATTTAATATACAATAACCATCAGGGAACTGAGATCAGCCAACTCTTGATACGAAGGGGAAGTCCTTTACTATAATATTTTTTTTCTTGATAGTCAGTCATTCAATAATGGTTAGGATATAGTTCTCTCTCAATCACCTTGTTAAATCGATGTCCCATACCCATCCCTGTAACTGAGTTTCTCTCGCTATACAGGAAGGCAACACTTTGTGTACATTTCCCTAACACATGCCAGGCTTGCTATCGATGATGTCATCAAAGCTTTGTCCAATCAGAGGAGAGTTTCCTGTAAAGCCCACAGGCATGACAAATTCAACCAACTGCTTGTTGTTTAGCTAATCACATTTCCCCTCAATGATTTTTTTTTACACCTTTCAGGATAACTGTAACAGGACAAAGGGTAAAGGAATTCCAATGGTTCGGTTTGCTTGCTTGCTTGAGAAAGGGAAAGAAGTTCATTCATAGATAGTTTGTAGTTGAATAGCTCCGCACTGGCTGGGGACACCAGTGATCACTGCCTGCTGTTTCTTGATAGGTCAGCCAGCCCATGTGTTTGTGCTGCCCGACCAAGTTTGGAATGTGTTAGAGTGTCAATTTACAGTGATCAGTAGGGAAGTTTTTGATAAGCTTCTTGCATAAGGATAGCAAACCCATATTTTGAGGTGTGAGTTTTGGAGCCTTCATACCCATTTAGTAACCCAAGTTTGTCGGCAGTGTTGGAGGATAGTTGAGTTCTCGTTAAAATGAAAACGTAACAAATTGGTGCAGCAGTGTTGTTGTTGTTGCACCTAATAAATGTAGTGAGTTGTTTCCAGTCGTGGATTGATGTAAGAAAAGTTTGATTTGTCGCTGGAATGCAGTGGGAATCAGTAACACTATTCTAGTCTGCCTATGGTAAATGTTTTCATCCTGTGACTGTGGATTAATTCTCAAAGAAACAAAATTACAGTCGGAGGGAAGAAAGTGGATTTAACTTGGGATTCATTTCGTGAAACAGCGATGGCTCCTGTTCATGTGACAGCGGTAGTATCCCCAGATAGAAGGGCCTCTACAGGATCTAAATATGGTTCAAGAAGATCAACAAGGTACAGACAGTTTATTTTAAAAAGTAAAGAAGTGTTCACAAACTGGAACATGAACTAAAAACAAGGTTTTTAGTCTGTGAGATAGCAATTCACTCTATATTGTACTGTATGTTGTGTTTGTGACTCGTTAAAAGTCAGACAATGTCACAAAAAGCCTCGAATGGCCACTTGGGTACCCGAAAGTATAATGTACATTAGGCTGCACGTTTGTAATGAAGTCAAAATACGATTTTTGCTTTGCACATGAATATGTAGCACCATGTATCTAGTACTTATGTTAATTTGCAATGGAGTACATACATGCTAAATTTTTGTCACACATACCACGCACCCCAGTGAACATCGCCGTAGCGATTTCAGAACTCCATCTGTGCATCGTTGATTGGGTTACCTGGATACTCGGTGCAAACACTAGCACTACATGAAAATGTAGGAAAAGCTTTTTGATTTGAGAAAAAAACAACTTGAACTTGGGTTTTGGTGAATGTTTATCAAATCTGTGTCAGACAGTTTGCATGCATGTTTCTTCTTCGTATTGCATGTTTTGGAAGATGTCTCAAAACAGATACATTGAGAGGGGCTTTATGGTATAACTGGAGGGGGCTGGAGGGAATCCAAGGGGGGCATTATAGAGGGTTGAATTATCAAAGAGAGAAAGCACTCAGACTATTTTTAGTTTCAAACCTGCAACATTCTTTATTAATAACTCTTTGAAGTCTGCTGAGAATTCATATGCCCTCTGTTCAACTTGCATTCGGTACATTCTTCCCGCAAGTTATTGGTGCGTGGGAAATGTATCAGATGAAAACTAGGAAGATCGATGGAACAAGGTGAAGGCAAATAAAGAAAGGATATAAGTGCGCTGGAGGGAGGTTATTTTACTGTGTAAATACTTCCGAGCCAGGATACCAATAGCTTGGTTAAAGTTAAAGTGTTTTTCTTACAAACATGAGAATAAACATTTGGTTGCAGCCTACTGCTTCATGCAGAGTATGCTTACAAAATGTAACATCCATCCATGCTTGGTGTTTTTTTCTTCTTTGTCACTGCCATACCAAATTGATTGTATGTATCTTAGACAATATGCCAAATTTTCTCGGTGACATCGTACGTCTTTGAATTATGAAGCAGGTTAAATGATAGAGCTGACGGTGATGCACATCATTAGCTTTACAAGGAATGACACTGCAGACTGTTCATTTGCTGATGAAATGTGACCTCCCTCCTTATGATATGGTTCAGCCTCCTCCTTAATTAAGAATGAGACTGTGGAAGTTCTCTCAAGTATTTTGACCTTCTTCACTCTCTAATTAGTTGTAGAGCACAAGAGTAGGTTTGGATACAATGCTGTGTACCTTAAGTTATTTACTTAGTGCTCCTACCTGTCTACTCACAACAAATGCNNCTTATTGGAGTACACCTTGTAAGGAGACATTGTGAAGAGACAGGTCAGTTTGTCATGTATCGCAAAATAGGTACGTTTTGGAATACCCTCCTAACCTTGAACTATATTGTGACCATGATAGAGGTGGAACTGATGTCTGAGACATGTGACAGATGTGACACCTGACCAAATTGTGACTGCAGGACAAAATTTTCACTATAATTACATGGTGACTCCTTGTGGCCAACATGGCTATGACTGGTAGTACCGTGTCATCATGTTAAGTGGGTCAAACTGTGACAGTGATAGATTCAGTCTTTCTAACATGTTTGAACTGAGACTGTGACAGTACATGGTAACTATGCACATACTGTACATGTTCAGTGTAATGCAGTTTTAGTATTGATAAGTGCATGATCAGAGAAAGGAAGATCAGAGGGCATGGGGTGGGGGGGTGTCAAGGGGGGGTGTCAAGCAGAAGTTGGTTGATTTGAAGGTCATTCTTTGTAGGAGCTAGAGGCTTTAGTGACTTTGCTCAGATCTTTGAAAGGGTGTGAAATTTTGATGAAATATCAGCAATGTACTGTAGCCAGTCTGGTCTGTTGTGTGGTTGACTGCAGTCAGAATTATCTAGTTCGCCTTCTAGTAATTACCCTGAGACAGTAGGGACAGGTATAATGTTTCCCCTGTTTTAATATGAACCATGCACCGAAATGTTTGTCAGACATGATTTTTGCGATGGTTAGGAGTTGTCCACATTCATTTTAATTCTGTCTGTAACAGCTCAGTTATATACTACGATTCTCACAAATTGCTCGTTTGTAAACTTGTGATGCTAGGCAGTATTAGGTTTCTTTTCCCATAGCTGTGTCACTGTCAGGTCATATTATTGTCAGGGAAGAAGTAGTAAAATGATTTTTGGTAATTCTTCCCTGATCAAGTTTTATTTTACTTTCATGCCATCCAAAACATCTTCTTCCTAGGCCTGGTGCATTATCCAGCTGCCATATTTTTTTTCTATCAGTTTTTTAACACCAGGGAAGAAATGCAAAAAAAAAAATTCCTTTCACAACCGAGCAAAAATGGTGTCATTCTCAATAAAACGCAAATTTCAGAGGAGATTTGAGGAAATAAATTTGATCAACATCTCAAGGACAATTCCTGGGCTTGCAGCATTAGCGTGATCTGTTCAGATTTTTGTGCAAAAACAGGGCTATATGCAGCCTGTAACTAAAATTCAAAACATGAATCTTCCACGTCATTGGTCAAGATGTGAAAATTTAGATTTCTAATTTGTAACACCTTGGGTGTAGAGGTAAACCAGTGTATGCTTTGATATGCGGAGGATTGTGTGCGGAGATGGATCGAGGATGGAAGTGCTGTTTCCTGTGGTAGACGAGCAGCTTAGGTGTGATAACCAAAATCACTGAGTAGGGCTATGTTAACACCCAAAGTGTTACCCTGGTCACCTATGAAGGGCCAGTTTGGTGGATGTTTCCTGTGTTACGACTGCCAGCTGACTGAAATGTAATCTGTTTTTGTGAAAAGAAATTTTTTCAAAGACTCTATGTCCTCCATACTGTTGTTTTCATTTTGATTTATGGAAAATCTGCTGAACGTCGTAATTTTTGCCCCTTCAATTGGTGTCGTCGAAAATTGACGAGTTGTAAATTAAAATAGCTATTCAACAGCTGAGATTGTTGGGAAATGTTGGTTGAATATGAACAGGTCTTCCCAGAACCTGGGTTTAGAGTTGTTCATGTTGGTTTCCCAATTTTAACCCAGTTGAAAAGTTGTGCTATTTTTGACACAACACACAACATTGTAGGTCGTATATGTATTCTGAATCACTGTGCCTGTAGTATTTGTTGCGACTGATGTATAAATTCAGGAGCCTAGTACAAAACTAGAACAAGTAAATTGTACATTACAGTATATACGTTACCTCAGTGAAAGTACAAGAAATAAATGCTTTTATTATGCCAGATTTCCATTCATGTAACAACTCGGTGACTTCGTGAACAAATTTATCATTTGCAACTTACTCCCTGTCAGGTTACAGATTGACAAACTATACCTACCTTTTAAATGCCTAAATGGTCTCAGAATTGTTCTCAAATAGCTTGTACAGTATCGAGTCAAATGCGACAGCTTACATACGTAGGAAGTTGGTGTACTCATGGCAAAGTTCCTGCTTACAGTCCAACCTGGCCGCCATGTAGCATCAGAACCACTCAGCACGTATGGATAAGTGCTGCTTCTAAGCAGTTGAACACCCATCACAGTTTCTTCCTGAATGTGGAATCCAATGGTGTCAAATTGTGATGATTAAATTTAAAAACTGTTTATAAATAAATGGGACAAGTTTCCTCAAATCAAGCAAACAGGACTTCCACAGTGTCAGCATGACCCAGCATGTGGCAGGACAATCACAACATGCCATCTGCTATTTTAGGGGTTTGATATTTTGACGTTCCACACTTTCATTACTTGACAGGCTTCGGAAGTGACTGGAGGGAGGTTTGACCCTTCCCTTTATGGAGGAGTCAGGATCAAGAGGCTGGAATGGGTGAAAAGTGGATAAGAATTTAAGAAAAATACACAACAGATTTTCATCTTAAACCACATTAATATTTGCCAAGTGTTGTATTGCCAAATACACTGTTCACTCACTGCACACTCACATTTCTTCTGTGAAAAGTTTCTACATTGTTGTGAGTATGTTTGTACAGTGTGCATAGGTATGCATTACTGTGATTCTCAATGGTGCCTTTCTCTTGTTGACATTGGACACTTCAGGTTTGGAATTTTCTCACAGGTCTTTTTAATCACTGTACAGTGTCATGTCTCCCCTTAAAGTAGAGAAAACTGTTACCTTGAAAACTTTCAGTTAAATACACGGTAGGACTTCCTGCTCCGACTAATTAGGACAGTGCTCCCTGAGAGAATTCTATAGTCTGCCCATATACAGTAACTCATCAGCAAAACAACCACAGAGTTTTTCCTGATTGGATGATCTTTCAAGGACTGTAAACATTCGTATGAGAAGATATCATTTTTGCAAACGTTGCTGATTTCCTGCCTAAAAATCAAAAGTTGCACTTTCAATTACAGTACATGAAAATGTAAAGAAAATTGCCCATCAGCATATTTGATTCCACATTTTAGGAATGAATTTTTATGAGGGCAGTAGTGAGTGTGCAGCGTCGTGACCCGAGACAGGTCAAAGTGATGTTTCATCTCTGTGTGATCCGGCACTGGCAATCTATATTTACATAAACTAAACCCTGGAGTTTGCTGTTAAACATCGGCCAGCTTGTTTGTGTACCTTTCTTGGCGTAAATCTTCTAAAAAATCCTGCATTCTAATAGAGGTTCATTGTTGAGCTATTTAGGCTCACCTGTAGACATCAGCAATTCAGATCGTAGACGTATACCTACCCCTCAGCTATACGGGCTAGGTCTTAGAGGGCGCGGTGCTAGAATTAGTTCCAAGGACGATTTTAGCATGTGTCAAATGTATGCATTTAGTGAGGCAAGGGGTAAGCATAGTCACTCATGAATACCCACACCATTAAGTTGTGGGGAAGCTTGCTCATTTCCTCGAAACATTAAGCATAAGTACAGTTACAGAGGATGGATCACTTGAATTTTTGAAAGTTTTGGTGGCCACATAATTCTTGCCCAATAACTGTCTGATTTTCCACCAGGAAGAAGCCTATATTTTGTAATTTATCATTCCATGTCCATAAATATTTGTCTGAAAAATGTGGTATTTTGGGGTAAATCCAAGGCAGTGTTTCCCTTTAAACTGCCACCAAAGTTCCCATGAACTTACTCATATCCCCTGTCATGAAATACATACAGTGCTGGAAGTTATTGCAGATTCAAAGTTATATTGGTGTTTGTCTAAACAGAGAAATCACTGTGTAAATATTAACACTTCCACAGTTTTGGGTATGCTTGCCATATTGTTCTGTTCCTAGTTGGCAGAATCTCTCTCAGAGACATGCAAGTGGTTGTCTTTGAAAGAAATTTTGCCTCCGGATCAAAACGTGGAACTTGCGTTTAGCGTGTGGGTGATTCCTTTTCAGGTATTCTTGTGGATATAAAAGTATTTCGTTTATACTGATGTTTCGCTCTCTTTTGAGTTATTTCCTGCCTAACTGAATCAACAATCCAGCAATACTTCAAAAGGAGAACTTCCTTTTTGCAATGGAATGCCACTTTGCTTTTTGTGTGATACATTCTGTCTGTTTTCAGTTGTGTATCCATTCTTCTATCTACTGACTCATGTAGAGACAATCCTATTCTTTTTTAAAGAATTCTGCAAATCCAGAAATGTTTTCAGGAAGGGAACTTCCAACCTTACGTAACATACCAGAACACCCCTGTTATTTGTGGCCGCAACTTCGCGTTCATCAGAAATTTTCTTGAAGTCAATTGTTTGGAAGTATAGCTTGTGTCTTCATGAAAAGATTTGAAACTGGAACTAGAGGATAGGTACATGTTAGTATAGAGAGAACTCATACAAGGAGGAACCTACGTAGTTTCTTGCATAGTTAACTATATTACAATTTCTGTCCCAGAAACCCTGCTGTCATGTCATATGGCTGTTTGTTAAAAGGAGGACTCGTAAGGTGTCTGTGAAAATTGTCATAAACTTCAGGCAAGAATATTTCCACCAAGCTGTGTTTGACAACTTGATTCCATCCGGTTAATTTTCAAAGTTCGACTTGTTGGTGGATGAAATCGTTACAGGGTATGTTAACTTTGTCATATTTCCACATGCAGAGAGAATATGGCCACCATGTACTATACATCAGTAATGATAGCAATTGCATCTTTGATGATTTTATGATTTGTCATTGGATTTGTCATGGAGACGTGCAAATCTGACAAGGTTCATTCTGGTTCAATCAAGGGACTGGCTTCTCCCAGATGGACTTGCAATCCAAAACATTTTGTAGTTTAACCTTCATCTGTTCTTTAGCAAACCAATAACTTACTGTACTTACATCACTTTGCTCAGTGTTAATGCAGTCGTTGTGTTGAGACAGGTAAGTGAGTCATTCATTGATAAGTAATCAGACCAGATAAGTCTTGGGACTATTAAAACCTGATAAGCTGATCAGCCGAGGGAATATTTTTTTGCCAAAATTGTAGTTGCCCCCCTTATGAGGACTCTTCTGTGGGTAATCTCTGACAGGATGTAGGCATGTTTATGGGCTTGTTTGGAAGTAGACTGCACCAAGGGTCTCCGTAGTCTGCCTCACAGATGTTGTTCCTGTGAAGGAGATAAAAGCTTTATCTCTGGCCTGTATTTGTGCAGAGATCTAATCTCTGACTGGCTCAGTTTATTTGATATCGGTTGGTAAAGTCTGATAAAAATGCTGTATTAAGTCAGGATGTTACCTTGGCTTCATTGCTTGTATCTTTCTTCCCCATGATGTGTCCTGATGGGAATAAAAAAGCGCCTCTCTTTTTCTTTTTACTTTCTTTCTCTTTATCATCCTTGTTCTTTCTCTTTTTCTTTCTCTCTCTCTCTTGTGTTTGTATATGTCAATTTAGACAGGATATTCAGTCAATTAAATGCCCTCATCCTTGAGGTCAGGTATGAAACTCATTATAATAACTAATAGCATGTCAAACAATCAGTTGGGACGGGATGTTGATGCTTCACTGCTACCTTCTTTCACAGAGGCCTTAAAAGGCTGAAAACTGAGTTACCTCAATAATGTGGATTCAGATGTTGCCATGGTTACAACATTGCATGACATTAAGATTTTTAAAGTAGCTTTAATGTTTTCTATGAAACAGTCTGACCTCGAATGTTTACACTTTATAAGAAGGGAGTGTCAGTGTGTAATCATTACTGTTTACATGCAGGTGAATTTTCTGTCCAATTTCAGCTATCCCCTGTGTCTCATTCTATACATGCAGTGATTGATAAAAAAGTTGAACATTTTTGGCTCGACAATTCTGATAGTGAAAGAAGTTTGATTATCCCTATCACCTTTATTTTAAATTTGAAATGTTTTTGCTTGATCATGGATGCATATGCGAAGGACTCAAGGACTGCCTGAATTTGTTTTGTCTTAGCAGCATACTTCACTCCTCACTTACCTGTCTCAATACAATCACTGCATACTCATGTACTGTGCAGTTTGATTTTGAAATGTCAGTCTTCCAATCAGAATTCGATGTTTCCTTGTTCTGATCTTAACTGATGTTGTAGTATTTGATGTCATAAGGCGAGTTTATTTATTCAGACATACAGGGCCATGGGATCCTACCTGAATGTGCCATCTGTAGAGTTTCTTTCATTTTACTGTAGTTTGTTGCAAAGGCCAAGACTTTCAAAGTAGAATCAAACATGTGAATGCATATATGCACATTCCCATCCCTTGCCTCCCTGTTGAAAAATAACATTTTTTGTACTGAACCATTTGAATTAAGTGTCTTTGCTGTTATAGGAATAAAGAGAAAAGGTTAACTTTGTCTTTTTGGGTCACATTGATAAGTTTAACTACTAAGGGGGTGCCACCATAAAATGCTCAAATGTGGTTTGTACTTATTTTCTGTATGAGTCGCAGAGTGTAGCAGATATTAATAATGCGAAGGGATTGAAAGACTTTTGGAAAGGTTGTCAGAGAGGAAATCTTGGTCATCAAGATGTGTTCTTTATTACTTACCTTCCTAGGTAGAGCTGTAAAGGATCGGTTGCCATGAATAACACCAGGTAGTACGTGTACAGCAGTCAAAGATGTAGAGTGAATTAATGAATTAGAGGTGACGGTTAAAAATAAGCCTGAGAGGTGCTTGTGATTCACGTCGCCATCGAGACAGTCAAGATGCAATTAGCAGGGCCAAGAATTTTATTACCCAAGCAGGGAGGTTATTAAGGGTTACCTTTGACGCACTCAGAGCAGACATGTTGCTCGAATCTGACATGAGGCTGTCATTATTGTACGTAAGCAAGGTTGGCACATAGGTCATCGAAGGTGTTAGTTAGGGTTACTACTAATTGGCATGCTTCAGTTGAATTTCCATCGTTTGTAATGCTGTACACATTCTGTGCTAGATTTGGGATGTTGCCAGCTTCATCCGTAATTATTGTGAATCTCAACCACCAACAGGTAGAATAATCGACTGTAGTTTGAAGAACACTTTATAAACCTGTAATTTTGAGGGGAAATTTGTGGTACACTAGAGCAGGACTTGATTTGAGGGTGTGATTCATTGCCTAATTGGAAGTATCACCCTTTTTGATGGACTGACAGACCTGGATTCACAGACTTTCAGGAACAGCTGTAAAGAAATTTTTTTTGTTTTGTTTTGTTTTTTGTGAAACTATGTCCAAGATTTTATGTGGAAGTACCCTATACTCATGTCAGGTCATGTAAGAGTTACAGTCTACTTTACATCTGATGTTGCTCTCTGAAACTGGTTCACCACCTGGCCTGTCCTACCACCTGGCCTGTCCCAGGACATGCACGTCATCGATCCTTTTTCTTTCACCTCCCTCACTGGCTTGCTTTCGGGTGGAACAATGGAGTTTAATCTCTCATTCCACGTGCACCGTGATGAGCCATGTGATGTTACACTTTTGTGATAAATCTAGCACATGGTAGGACATGTGGTGACCTCATGTGATAAGATAGTAGCTGATTACAGTATGTGGAACTATTTGATTGCCTTTACATATAGTAACACTGAAGGACTATCTGGATTCGTCCTTGACTGCGCTGATGGTCAATTTAAGCAGCTGACCTGGTTGAGGGATGCGATGAATCATCCCTCGTTGACTCATTTGACAAAAGTCCGTAGTCAATTATGCCTACCCATGCCGACTGTTTGTTTCACTCTAAAGTGAGACATTCTCTCAACCAAAACATTACTGCTTTAAAACTACAGTAGCCTGCATAGTGAGTGCCCCTGTGACTGCTGCCTCTGTCTGGCTGCCACCCTGAAGAGCCTCTCGTCGATGGTCAGATATTCCTTTCAAAGAGCCCACAAGGGTGATGAGCCTAATTCACATCGTAGACATATGCGTACCTCTTGCCTCACTAATGCATTTATTTGACCGATGCTCAAATCGACCTCAAAACTAATTCTAGCACAGAGCCCTCTAAGAGCCACTAGCCTACCACTCATGAGGTAGGCAGTACTTGGTGACTCAGATCGTTGTGGTGATTTGTTGTCGCCGCACTGAGTGTATGTACGCACGGCAGGACACAGTACCAAAATGGTATCCAGCTATATGTTCACAGTTGATCTACACAGCTATGTGTGATGGTAGCTATGTTTCTCTTTAAATTAAACGCCCTATTTCATCCGATCGCCTCAAGGCTTTGTACATAAAGTTTATGGTCAACAGGATTTTTAAGCAGAGCTGAAAGGAATTTGTCTCCAGAGCCTGTTGGTGTTGGTTTCATGGTAGGATGAGCTGACAAAAAAAAAAACTTGTCTGCATAATACAAGCACTTTAAAACAAGCTCTATAGCCATGAAGGCAAATACCTCACAAACAATACTTGCACAGAGATTGAGTTTGTCCTGGATATAGATTGCATCTGTCTTATTGAGTAAACCAAAATATTGCGACTGATTCAATAATTGATATATGCAAATAGGAAAAATGAACCAAACACTTTGAAATGTAGAATGAACACTGCATCATTTTAGCTTGTAGTTGCACTTAATTTAATACCATATATTTGCTCAAGGTACCTTGTGAAGTTGTTAAATATCAAAATCTGGGTTGATCATTCAAATTGTCACCCATCATGTTTGCATTCAGGTCTGCATTTTTCCTCCGTCACCCTCATCCAGGAAGATGTGTATCTCCAATGAGCATGAGTTTGGTGATGGGTAAATCCCAAGTTACTTCAGACAAGGACGGGTTGCTGTGTACATTATAGAAAAAAAGTAATGTCCTTGCCTCTAAATGTCTGGTGGTTTCTTACCTCTTTTTTTCTTAATAGTATTCTTCATTTTAGCATAGACAGCTGTAATCACATGCAAGCCCATGAGGCTGTGAAACATTTTTTGATTACTGGAAATTCAACCTTGAGGAGTGTCAAGGTTTGCTAACTTAAACCCTCTCTTGAGATGGTATAAAAGAAAAGAGGGGAAGGCAGAATGAGAGGGAAAGGGGGAGAAGGATAGAGGTGGGAAACTGAGCGGGAGGACGTGGTAGTTGTGAAGAGTAGACCAAGGGAGATGTGTATGATACCTTGGCGAAGACTACATTTTACAATACCTATAGCAGTATATGAATCCTTACATAGGCCTGTTCCCTTGCTGTATGTGTCAGTACTAACTGTGATGTAACTAACTGTGATGTAACAAAGAAGATTCTAATGTTTTAATTTCTCTGTGCCAGAATGTATTACACGAAAGAGGATAGGGCAAGATTCTCTGCATGCTTTGGCACCAGCATCAGTTTGGCATATATGCCAAAGCACTTCCTTACACTAATTGAGTTTATACAGTGTAGCCAATTAGCAGTTGCATTCTGTCTGCGATTCAGTCTGCACAGTCGTCTCTTCAGAAATTTTTTAATTAGTCCATATGCAGTTGATTACTCTCATCCCTGATTCACCCCTTAGGTGTATGGGAAGACAATTGACAGTTGGGAGAAGGGGGGGGGAGGTGGCAAGCAGAGGATGTTTGCCCTGAAAATTTTGAAAATTGTCCTGATTTTCCCCTTTTACCATGATAGCACTCAGGACAGCTGGACAAGTATGGATGAGTCCCCCCAAAAAACTTTTAAGAGAGTATTATTTTGGGAGTTTAGGCTTAGCTTATAAGCACTTTGCCCTGTTGGCAAGCAACTGCTGCTCATGGCCACTGCACTGCCCCCTTGTTTTGAAAATACAATTGTCAATGCCCTGAAATAAGTGTTTCCCCTGGTCTGGTAGGACTGCAAATCCCCTGTCTCATATGCCTATGATTTCTAAAGTCCCTACACCCTTCCTGTCCAGCTCACTTCCATCTCTGCTCTCTTCCAAGATCTACTGTCATATCGCGCACCCGCTTCAGACTCTTCTCAATTTTATCAAAACCCATACTTCATGTGCCAGTGAATGATCTCATGGTGTACCACCCCCCTCCTCCCACTTTTGTTTCTGCCTGGCTCATGTGCTTCCTTGTGGTGTCAAGCATTTAAGACAATCCAGACGTAACAAAATCTTTGATTCATGTGGGTTTTAATATTTATCAAGTTTTATTTTTGTTTTCCTTTTGTCTTTAGGAGGAGAGAGATGGAGGGCCAGTCACTCGAGGAATCCTCAGGAAAAGACAAATCTCTCAACGGAAAGGTAAAAAAAAAATATCACATCCCCCCTTTCCCCCGCTTCACGTTACTCCTCCTGGCACTTTCGAAATCAGATTGCAAACATAAGAGTCCTTTATCACTTATTGATCTTTTGCATGTTGGCTATTTTCTTTCTGATATCGTCACTTGAGTTAGTGTCCACGGTAATGTACAAAGGAAACAAAAGACAGTTCAATATTTCCTCAGGACAATCAACTTTGTTGATAGTTTAGGGATCCAGTGGAAATGAGGGAAAAAAAGTCATCAGTTGCACAACTTGCTCTGCAGATTTTTTCTAAATCATCATCTGGATTCTCTGCTAAATCTGGGCTGCTCAAATTCACAGACCCTTTTGCTTGTTCCCACTCATGTGTGGGATCTATATGTTGGGAACTGTTCCTGAAGTTTGGTCAGATTTCATGTTTATTGGAGATGCACCGGCCAGTGATTGCATTACTGATCAGTCATATTGACTCTTCTAATAACCTGACCTCACATGACAAGGTGTAGGGTCAGGTTAAAGCCGAACGTTACACATCTTTTAGCTTTTGTTGAAGTGTTTTGTCCCTGACACCGTGACCTCCCTAAAATCCATTTGTCAAAGAAGAAAGTTTTTTTTTACAAGGCTGTGGGTGGTGGAATCGTCAGAAGCCAACTTTAAACCCACTGGAAGTTGAGTAATGACTTAATTGTGAGCGTTTAGGTAATTAAAATGTTTCGTCAGCTATTGCCAAGCAAGAGCAAGTGGGGAGGGCAAAGGGGGAAAATAGGGGGAGTTAATATTTACTTCAACACATCCATTTGAGTCTAACTTTACATCTCAGGACTAATCATGAACAGTTCCCATTTCCATCAGGTGCAGTAGTGCTTAAGTTTAAAAGCCGTGTCAATATATGTATGTGTTAGTCTATTTACCATGTGAGAGTGATTGATAAGCAGAGGATGTTTGAAGATGAAGTTTAAACAATCGACATTCCATTCATATTCACTTAGAGCCACATCACTTCCACAACAAAACCACTGTTGCACTGACTGGACCAAGCATTCTCTAGTTTGAAGAGCAAACCAATGGACTCACACACACATTATTGCCTCACAATGTCAATATCTGCTCTGCCCTGCCCTGCTCATGCTCATTCAGTTCACAACGTAAAAGACCGATATTCTGTGCATTTTCCTCCTTCGGTGGAATCAGACTCATGATCTTTTATGAAATTCGTAAGCGGGATGCATTTTCCTCCACCATGTTCTGTCGTCAGGCAAGAGTGGATGGAATAAGTAAAAAAATTGACGAACTGGTAGGTATCTTAATCCCGTTTTCCACATGGGAACTGGAATTGTGTAATCCCACTGGACTATTAGACCAAGAAGGGTAGTTAAGAACGTGACCCGAAGAAGTCACCTGAGCGGAAGAACGGTATGGAAATTATGATTGCTAAGTAACTCCACGCGCGGGATGATGAAGGAAAATCCACGTTTTCCTTGTCAACTGGGTTATGTAAAAAGAACTGGAAATATGTTGGATACTGATGCAGAAAAGAAATTTGACATTCTTTTTTTTTTAAGTTAAAAAGCTTTAAATCAATGAATTATGCAGCTCTTGTAGGTTAAAGCATTCCAAAAATTGTAGCAGTTAGAAAATACTAGCACACAGTCATTAGAGAAAATGCTCTCCTTTTAGTTCATAGTATCTGTTGTTAATATCCCAAAAAAGAACAACAACAACAACAACAAAAAGCCTACAATTGATCTGCAAAACTGATGTAAACAGGGTACATTTTGTCTCAGCAGAATTGCACTTTAACATCTTCTTTTGAAAGGGAGATTTTTTGGGGGGGGGGTGGTCTGTATGCGCATTCAATAAGTGAGGTTGTGAATCTTTAATTCATGCAGATGCAGTGTATGAGAACTGAAAGTGGTGCTCACGACTTTCATGAGAAAGAATTTCAATTCTCCAAATTGCAAAAAGAAAGAAGGGGTGCATGAAATTGTCCAGAGGCATGGTTCGTATTCAACATATCGCCTTTGAAATCTGCATCTCTGCATTTTCGTATGAGTCATTCTTATTTCATAAAAAGTGTCTGCACTTGAAACTGCAATTTAAATTTTATGATATGCAAAGAAAGATTGACATTGCCCAACTACCTATTCCTTCAAAATTTTCTTCCCCGAGGGAGGGGGGATCATAAGTGTAAGTTTGGACTTTCATCCACTGTCAGGTATTGTTAGATAGCAACCAATGGATGGGGGTGGGATGTGGGTGATGGAAATAACACCATACTGGTCAGAGGAAAACTGTTGAGAGATACCAGCTTTCTCAATTCATCATATATTTCAGTTAGAGAATCCATTACAGAGAAGTTCACATCTTAAGAAAAGTTGGGTAAAGGATTACATAATATACAGGAAATAATTGAAAATTATTACATGAATCAAGCAAGTGTCACGCAACACATACCTTCATTCCGGACATGATTTCAATGACACCGCGTAATCGTCGATGGAGGTTTCATAAATTTCCATTGTTGCTAATATTACATTTTGCTAGGTTATATTTTGCATTGTTGCCAGCAAGTCACAGTTGGTTTGTTTTCATGATAAGCCAAAACAGAGTTGTTCGAGTGGAAGTGTCATCGAGACCCTTTCTCGAAACCATGTCTTGTCGTTCATAGCACATTTGATCAAATTTCAACAAGCAACACACACTGAAACAGAAAGAGTCAGGACAAGAGCTATTGTGTCATTTCGATTGGGACTAAACATCTACCATTTATGGCTGGACATGTTTTGTGACAACTACTGTACATCTAAGATGGTGAGCACCATCATAAAAAGCCAAAGATATTCCATCCACAATGCCAGCAATAACTAAATCTTTCAACAATTTTTTCATTGTAAAATGAAGCTAAAATCAGAGATGTGAAAATTTTTTGTTGATGCATCCTTTCTAAATTTCAGCTTAAGTAATATGACTAAAATGGTCTCAGCTGGAAAGGTGCACTACGTGCCAAAGATATCCGATGCCTTCATGTTTATGACACGATTGGTATATGACATAACAATTCTTTGGAATAGAGTAACGGTGTATCTTCTTTGCTTGAGATGTAAAATTTATCAACAAGCATTTATGAAGAAATCCGATGAAGACATCCGATGCCTTTATGCTTATGACACGATTGGTATATGACATCGCAATTCTTTGGAGTAGAGCAACAGTGTATCTTCTTTGCTTGAGATGTAAAATT